>CM077152.1:168359028-168540069 GCA_039583875.1 Platanthera guangdongensis
ATGGTTTGTAATGTCTAGCTTCTGTTGTTCTGTATTTTTCTGGTTATATGATGTTTGTTTTTCCTATGTCTGTAAATAGTTTTCCTAACCAAAAAGGGGGAGATTGTTGGAACACCCTATTACTAATTTGGGTCAGGATCACTATGTCTCTAGGATTTATGTTTTGACCTTCTGTATAGATTATAGGTCAATTAGAATTGAGTCTAAGGGATCAGGAGTCTAGGTTTGGAAAGCTGCCCTGAAGACCCAGTTTTTCTGGAGACTAAGTCCAAATCGTCAAGCTCAGCACGACGTTTCGTCGAACTCCGTCGACGATCGTCTAGCTCAACTTTGGCAGATCGTCGAGCTTTATTCGACGATCGCTGAGCTCAAGCCTCATAAATATCGTCGAGCTCTGGTCGCGATCGCTGAGCTCAACTTCTCAATATCGTCGAGCTCCATTCGACGATCGCTGAGCTCAGGTCGACGATTTTGGCTCTGCACTGGATCCTTATCTCCTGAGCTCAGTTCGACGATCTTTGAGCTCAGATCGACGATTTCTTTGCTGATTGGAATTTCCAATTCGCTAAGCTCAGCTCGACGATAGCAGAGCTCAGTTCGACGATTTCAGTTGACCTTCAGAATTCTAATTCAAATTAGATAGAAGTTATTCTGCATTTAATTCAGAAGATCTGCCAGCCATTTTCATTTACTTCTGGAGCAAGTTTCAAGGATTTTTCAAGGAACAATTCAGTGGACTTTCTTCAGAGAACTTATGCAATTAAGGCTGAAATTAATGCAGACCAACGGCTATCTTAGACAGAGAATAAATTCTATACAGAGAAAAAAAAAGAAGAATGTTTTTGAAGCAATAAAGGAGATTCAGAGAATAAGAGAGGATACACACACAATACAGAAAAAAAAAAACAATATTCAAAATCCTCTGTCAACAAGAATTCTGAAGAACACTCATCAAGAAGAGATCAAGCTTTCAAGCATTCTTCAGATCTCTTCAGCTCTCAAGTGTTCAAGGCCAACATCATCTCAAGACTCCAGACACTCAACATTTCAGCTTGCTGAAATCATTCTTTGCTGGAGATCTATCTTTGAAGGCCTATCACCCTCAGCAAAGCTCATCTTCCTGAAGACTTCAAGGACTCAGGGGGAGCTTTGACAACATCACTGAATCCACATAGTCTTCTCAATTGCTTGAGAAAGAGAAGACTCCCATCACTCTCTCACCCCCATTCTGTAAAGGGTTTTTCAAACTCCCTTCAAAAGTTTGAATCTGGTTTTTGAGCACCTTGTCAAAAGCTCATTGGTGGCAAGACACCTGATCAAAAAATCTGATCTGGTTTTTGAGCACCTTATCAAAAGCTCATTGGTGCCCAGGACACCTGATCAACTCATCCTGCAGTGGATTCCTACCTAGGGTGGTAGAAGAGTGGATGTACCCAAGTTGGGGAACCACTATATTTCCTTGTGTCATCTGGTTCTGCATGTCTTCTTTTTGTTTCTGGCCTAGATTTTCTTGTCAAAAGCTTAATTTCTGCATCTTAGCTTAGTTTTATTTCTGCTTCCCTGCTTACACTCATTACAACAATTGTTGTAAGGCTTTGCAAAAAGTTTTCTTTGTGTTTTTAAAAAGCACCATATACTCTATTCACCCCCCCCTCTAGAGTATATCAGATCTAGTTTCCCCTTTCACTTCTCCATTGCTATTCTTTGCTCATCCAACTTAACTTGTAAAGATATTAATAATGAACTGTAATCAACTGATGGGGCAGGCTGTGGAGCAACTGTTTGTAATGCTTTATTGTAGCTCTGACTTCTTCTTTTGAAAACCATGAGCTTCCTTTTCTTTGCTTGAACCTCAGCAGCATCTTCAGATTCTGAGGTACTAGCTATGTCAACCCTTTCCTTAGGACTTGGAGGCAGTTCCTGTGCAGTCTTAGGTAGCTCCCCATGTGTCCTTTGCTCCTTAGTTTCTGTCATTGTATGCTCTCCCTATGCTCCTACTTGCTCTTCCCCAAAAGCAGTTTTTTCCCCCTCAAAACCAGCATGCTCCCCCTCAATATCAGGAAACAGCTCTTCTAGTGTAAACTCCTGTTGAGTAGGGACAAGAGAGTTTCTTATTTCTGGAGCATTATCAGCAACTAATGTATCTTTCATGACAACATCTTGTGGTTGACTATGTAATTGAGTTTGCTGATCAACATCAATTAAAGACTCAGTTAATACTTCATTCTCAATATGGAAAATTTATTGATTAACTTCATGTATTACCTCTGTTAAATTTTCTCAACGTGGTCAGCAAGATAGCCCAAACACCAAATTAATATCTTCGGAACTACCCAGTTCGCACGCTGAACCTGCGGAAACCCAAGGACTAGAGGTTGCACCCAACAAAACAATGGAAGCACAAGAAAGTCTTATTATGCATTCACTTCTTTACAATCCGAGGCATACATAGCGAGACATGATTTCGCTAGTATTACAGCTGTAAACAGAAGAAACCAAAAAACAAGCCGGGCGGACAGCACTCCAGTCCGCCGAGACCGCGAGGTCGCCGAGACCGCCGAGACCGCTGAGCTCGCCCAAGCTATGCTGCAATCCGCCGAAAACCACGGAGTCCGCCGGGACCGCGAGGCCGCGCGGACAGACCGTTATTCGCCTCCTGCTGAACCCGAACTGAGGAACTCCCCTACCCGCCTGAAGTCGGCGGACAGGTTATTGAAGCTGGGAAAGTTAAAACAGAACTGACAAGCCGCAGAGCGACCTCCTGCTGAGTCCGCAGAGACCGCACACTTCCAAGCACTGACCGAAGTCACAGCCAAACTCCTGGCTCCTTGAAGTTATCCGCGCGACCTGCACATAGCAAACTGTCAGCCTGAAACAATCCGTGCGGACTGGAAAACACAGACCGCAGCACTCGCCCAACCCAATTTACTGTTCACTCACGTTACTTAGGTTACTGTAGATGTGCCGGGGGGTCCTATTTATAGGCCAGGTGAGGAGTGTGGTCACCGCCCAAGAGATAGCGACACCGCCCCAGTCCGCGCGAATACAAACGACCGTCCGCTCAGTCCGCGAGGACTTAGCCAGTCACCAAGGGAAACCGCCAGGAGCAAGGCAACCATTGACGAACCCTCTCCAGTCCGCCCAAGCTAAGCGGACAAGGCACCAGCCCGCAAAGCTCCAACTGCTTCAGGACAGCACCCTCTTCAATGGCAGTCCGTACCAACCCGAGGCAGTCCGCAAGACCCACACCTCAATCCGCCACAAGTCCACGACCAAAGGCAAACAGCAACAGTCCGCCCGGTCACAGCGGACTTGGCGGATACGGCGGACACCATGAACTTGGCACAATGTGTGACCAAGTCCAAAACCATCAAGGGCCAGTGCGAGCATGGCGGACACAAAGTCCCGTCCGCCAAACACCCTAGCACAGACCGCAACCAGTCCGCGAGCTCCTCGCACTTGTCCAACGCAGCAGCACCAAGCCGGACTCCAAACATCAGTCCGCCAACCGGTCTCCACAGCAAGACCTGCTGTAACACCTGAGCTCGACAAGGCCTCAGCCAAGCTCAAGGCCCAGTCCGCAACAGCCCAAACCGCGGACACACCAGTCCGCAAGGCTTCCCGCGAACTCGAACCAACCCGCCAACAGCACAAGCTTGCACCCGCGGCCACTGAGCAATGCACCAGTCCGCAAGCCTCTCTATCCGCAGATACCAGGCCGCACCAAACCGCGGACTCCATACAACAACCCGCTCAGAACACAGCCGGCTTCCACCAAACTTCTCACCAGGCCGCAACCCTCAGTCCGCCCAGTCCGCCAAAGCTGTCCGCACAGGCCGCGCGGCCTGTCCCGTCACCCACTTCCACTTCACAAATTTCAACACTCCCCCTTGAAGTGAGAAGTGGTGACCAAGCCCAGCAAGCTGCGCAAGCGTTCAAAGGGACCCTTCGACAGCGGCTTCGTGAAGATGTCAGCAAGATTATCTTCACTCCGAACATGCCCGACCAACAGAGACCCCTCCAACACCTTCTCCCTGATGAAGTGGTGATCAATCTCTATATGCTTGGTCCTGGCGTGACACACTGGATTGTTTACCAGTTTGAGAGCACTCTCATTGTCACCCCGGAGTAAAGTAGGCCCTTGCACTTCTTCATGAACATCCTCTATGAGTCTCCTCAACCAAACGACTTCCCGAGCAGCCAAGGCCGAAGCCTTATACTCTGCCTCCGTGGTTGAAACTGACACCGAGTCCTGCTTCTTGCTACACCACGAGATGCTAGCTGAACCGCAAGTGAACACATAACCCGAAGTAGACCTTCGATCATCCGAATCACCGCCATAGTCAGCATCCGTGTACCCGAGCAACGCAAACTCCGCAACCCTTCCATAGAGGAGTCCCATCTCAGAAGTCACCTTGACATACTTCAGAATTCCCTTCGCCGCCACTAGATGAGATTGCCTTGGTTCAGCCATATACCGACTTACTCGGCCAACAGCATAAGCTATATCCGGCCTTGTAATCGTCAGATAGATCAAGCTCCCAACAAGAGCCCTGAACACCAAGGGATCATTAAGCACCCTTCCCTCATCTCGTCGAAGCTTCAGCCCAGATTCCAGTGGAGTAGAGCACTTCTTCCCTTCGCCCATGCCAAACCGCTTCACAATGCGATCAGCATACCCTTTCTGGCTAATGAGAATCCCGCACTCCTTCCTCTCCACTTCAAGACCAAGAAAGTGATGCAACTCTCCTAAGTCTTTCATCTCGAAACGTATAGCAAGATCTCCCCTGAGCCTTGCTACTTCCTCCTCCGAGTTCCCTGTGATGATCATATCATCCACATACAGCAGGACCAAGACTCTTAGCTCTCCCTTCTTCTTGACGAACAAGCTTGAATCCGAGTTAGAAGCCAGGTATCCACAGAACTGCAGGTACTCTGCAATCTTCCCATACCACGCTCGAGGAGCTTGCTTCAACCCATAGAGAGCCTTCCTGAGTTTACAGACATAGTCCAGATGCTTCTCAGAGACGAAACCAAGCGGCTGATCCATGAAGATGTCCTTGTCAATCTCTCCGTAAAGAAAGGCATTCTTCACATCGAGTTGCCACAACCTCCATCCCTTGCTAGCAGCCAAGGCGATCACCACTCTTACAGACGTCATCTTCGCAACTGGACTGAATGTCTCCTCATAGTCTTCTCCATACTGCTGTGAGAATCCTCTAGCGACCAGGCGAGCCTTGAAACGATCAATGCTCCCATCAGCCTTCTTCTTCAACTTATATACCCACTTGCAAGTAACCGGAGTAATGCCATCAACCTTGGGCACAAGGTCCCAGGTTTCATTCTTCTTCAGAGCATCAATCTCTTCCTTCATGGCACCTTCCCACTCCTTCACTCCAGTGGCCTCGTTGAAGTTTGCAGGCTCTCGCTCATCCAGAGGACCTGCAAAGAAGCAGGAGACAAAGCTCACTGCATTCCCATCACAGTACCGAGCCGGTGGCTTAACCACCCTCTTCGATCTCCGAAGACACGGCTCCTTGCTCACGGCTTCCGTTGCTTCTTCAGGCTCCACTCCTACCTGGGGCAAGCATTTAGCAGTGCTCCCCCTGCTTCCTGAGCCAGAAGGCTCAGCCTCGGAGTTCGAAGCAACAGGAGCTGCTGGTGAAACAACAAGCTCCTCTTCCAAGCCTTCAGCAGCCTCCACCGGTGCTTCATCAACCTTGCTACTTCCGGTTAGCTCCACCGAGCCACCTCCATATGACGTCAGCTCGTCAAAGACAACGTCTCTTGACACCACGAACTTCTTCGTCACAGGGTCCATGCACTTCCATCCCTTCTTCCGCTCATCATAGCCAACAAAGACAAGTTTCCTTGCCTTCGCATCCAGCTTTGTCCGTGAAGCATCCGGGACATGCACGTAGCAAGTTGAACCGAACACCCTAAGGTGTCCAACACTCGGCTTCTCCTTCAACAACAGCTCAATGGGCGTCTTCATGTTGATAGGGCTGAGTGGTATCCGGTTGATAACATAAGCAGCACAAGACATTCCCTCCGCCCAAAAGGACCTCGGGATATCTTTTGCATGCAGCCATCATTTGCAGGTTTCCGTCAAATGACGAATCTTCCGCTCCGCTACCCCATTTTGTTGTGGAGTGTGAGCACAAGTAAGCTCTCGTTGGATCCCGTGCTTCCTGCAGAAGTTAGAAAACTCGGAAGTGACAAACTCCCCCCCGTTATCAGTTCTAAACTTCTTAATCCGCAAGCCAAGCCGGCCTTCTACCAACTCCTTGAACTCCACGAACAAACGAAAGGCATCCGACTTCTCCTTTAAGAAGTACACCCAAGTATACCTTGAGTAGTCATCAACCAAGACAAGCATGTATTTGCTTCCACCAAGGCTGGCAGTAACAGTCGGTCCCATCAGGTCGCCATGAATACACTCCAATGGTTTCTTGCTCCTTGTTTGAGATTTATCAAACGGAAGGCGATGTGCCTTACCGTATTGACAGCCCGCACAAACATGCCCATCACCAAAGGAGGACAACATCGGCAACCCCCTCACCAGACTTCTACTTGCCATTGCCTTCAGCTTGTCCATGCCAACATGCCCCAGCCTCTCATGCCAGATAGCCGCACTATCATTGGCCCTCATCCTATCAACATAGACACTGGTGGAAAGAACAAACAAGTTCTTCACCCTCCTCCCAACATGAGCAACATCAGCCTTTACCGCTGATACGTTGCGAAGGAACCTCACGTCTGTTGGCCCAAACAGAACGTGATACCCAGCGTCCACCGCATTGGTCACCGAGAAGAGGTTCTTCTTCATGCCCGGCACGTGATACACACTCCTTAACATGAGTGGCCCCTGATCACTACCCAAAGACACGACCCCCTCCTTCTCTACTGCATAAACAGTATTATCAGCAGTGATAATAGCTTCATTACCTGAGTAAGCCTGCATGGAGGTGAACTTCGACTTGTCTCCGGTGAGGTGATGACCACACCCAGAGTCGATGATCCACTCGCTGTTGAAGTCCTCAGCAGATAAGGCCCGGACACAAGTGCCCGTCATGAAAGCTCCTCCCCATTCTGCTTCTTCACTTCGCGAGCAAGCTTCCTCCTTTTCCGCAGCATGCCCAGGATGCAATTTGACCTTGCAGTCCCGCTTGAAGTGCCCTCACTGATGACACCGGTAGCACTTCAGATTCTTCTTCCAGTCCTTAGGAGCATTGCTCCTCTCCGGCGGATATGAAGTTGAAGCCTCCTTCTCAACAGCGGCCTGCACCTTCTTCTTCTTCTTCCCTTCCCATCCCTTCTTCTTGCCTGAGAAGAGAGCCTCGCTGCCTTCCTGATTCAGATTCACTCCAGCCATCTGCCTTGCTAAGCTCTCCTGCGAGGCAAGCAGATTCTCCAGCTCCAGCAGAGACGGCTGAGTAGCCCACCCTTGAACAGATATAACAAAGGCCACATACTCCTTCCGCAAGCCGCGGAAAATGTGCCTTTTCATCTTTGCCTCAGAGATAGGCTCATCAGGATCCAGTGCCGACAGCTCAGCACACAAGCTCTTCATCTTTAAGAAGTACCTGGAGATGGAAAGGTCTCCCTGAGTTGCCCTGGCCAACTCATTCTCCAGGAACTGAAGCCGCGCCACATTCTTCCTATTGAACAACTCATCAATGGTTGTCCAAATATCAGCAGCCGACTCACACCCCATGATGTGATCAAACAGTTCCGGAGAGACAGCTCTCTTCAGAACGAACTCTGCCTTAGCATTAGTTCTTCTCCAGAGCCTCACCTGGTCAGCAGTACCGAAAGCAGCAGTAACTTCCTGTCTGTCGTCTCCACCGACAACTTCCCACAGCTCCTCGCCTAGAAGATAACTCTTCATGCACGACTTCCACTTTTTATAGTTAGTCGGCGTTAAGAGTTCAATGCCAAGACCTCTTGCTAAGCTTCCTTCCATTGCAATCACCTGTTGGTACCCTTCAGCAGCTCCGAGCAACAACACAGGTTGATCACCACTCAATCATTGAGTAACAACACTGGCTGACCTCCGCTCACGCAACTGAACCTCCGCAACCTCAGAAACCTCCCTCTGATACCATGTTAAATTTTCTCAACGTGGTCAGCAAGATAGCCCAAACACCAAATTAATATCTTCGGAACTACCCAGTTCGCACGCTGAACCTGCGGAAACCCAAGGACTAGAGGTTGCACCCAACAAAACAATGGAAGCACAAGAAAGTCTTATTATGCATTCACTTCTTTACAATCCGAGGCATACATAGCGAGACATGATTTCGCTAGTATTACAGCTGTAAACAGAAGAAACCAAAAAACAAGCCGGGCGGACAGCACTCCAGTCCGCCGAGACCGCGAGGTCGCCGAGACCGCCGAGACCACTGAGCTCGCCCAAGCTATACTGCAATCCGCCGAAAACCACGGAGTCCGCCGAGACCGCGAGGCCGTGCGGACAGACCGTTATTCGCCTCCTGCTGAACCCGAACTGAGGAACTCCCCTACCCGCCTGAAGCCGGCGGACAGGTTATTGAAGCTGGGAAAGTTGAAACAGAACTGACAAGCCGCAGAGCGACCTCCTGCTGAGTCCGCAGAGACCGCACACTTCCAAGCACTGACCGAAGTCACAGCCAAACTCCTGGCTCCTTGAAGTTATTCGCGCAACCTGCACACAGCAAACCGTCAGCCTGAAACAATCCGTGCGGACTGGAAAACACAGACCGCAGCACTCGCCCAACCCAATTTACTGTTCACTCACGTTACTTAGGTTACTGTAGATGTGCCAGGGGGTCCTATTTATAGGCCAGGTGAGGAGTGTGGTCACCACCCAAGAGATAGCGACACCGCCCCAGTCCGCGCGAATACAAACGATCGTCCGCTCAGTCCGCGAGGACTTAGCCAGTCACCAAGGGAAACCGCCAGAAGCAAGGCAACCATTGACGAGCCCTCTCCAGTCCGCCCAAGCTAAGCGGACAAGGCACCAGCCCGCAAAGCTCCAACTGCTTCAGGACAGCACCCTCTTCAATGACAGTCCGCACCAACCCGAGGCAGTCCGCAAGACCCACACCTCAATCCGCCACAAGTCCACGACCAAAGGCAAACAACAACAGTCCGCCCGGTCACAGCGGACTTGGCGGATACTGAAAGATATGGTACCTAAACACCTAGAGGGGGGGGGGGGGTGAATAGGTGACCTAACCTTTTTGACTTTTGTTGGCAGCACAACAGCTATTTCACAGAATTCTACAGCTAACAGCAATTACAGCATATAAACAGTAATTCCACAGCACAGCACAACACAGCACAGAAGACACACTAATTTATAGTGGTTCCCCAATCTTTGGGTACATCCACTTTCCCCCTTCGCCTATCTAGCAGTGTACTAGATTCGGCCAAACTTCTCCACTAACTCAGAACCCAACTAGGTTCCTACCTCAGGCCCAAAGCCTTACACTCAGCCAAAAGGCCTACACTCAGCCACTCAGGCCTACACTCAGCCAATTAAGGCTACACTCAGCCAATTAAGGCCTACACTCAGAGTTCTTCAACTCCTACACTCAGGCAACCAAGCCCTACCCTCAGCCTTTATAAAATAGGCTTACAATCTCTCAGATCCAATGGATCCTACAAGTTAAAATAGAAATACAATTGCTAACTCTACAACTCAGAAAATAAGAGAGGAGTTGAGAGTTTCTTGAAGAGTTCTTGGAAGAACTCAGTTAGATCCAAACTGACTTAGCTTCCTTCAAAGCTTCTTGAGTTAGAACTGAATTAGTCTGAATCTTCTGCAGTTGTTCCTTGACCTCTGCTTCTTGAGATCCAGATGACTCTGAATCCTTCTTCTCAGCCTTAGTTCCAAAGACTGAATTCTTGATTGGAGCTCTCTCTCTCCAACTTCTTAGATCTGCAGTTGGACTGACAGATCTTCTTGTGTTGATCCTCTGTGTATCACTTCTTGATTTAATCTGATCAACTACTTAGAATATTCTCACAAGTTGTAACAACAACAATCCTTCACACACACTTTCTGTAAACTATGGGTGCCTATTTATAGGCTTCCTTCATGGTAACCGGCTGGTCCGGTTCATAACAGACTTCTGATTTCTCTGACAGTTGCTGTAGACCGGCTGGATCGGCAGCTGTCATGTCAACCAGTCACTTCTTGAAATTCTCTAACTGTCAGATAGTGTCGAGACTTTCTGTTCTTAAGTGTCGACACTTATAGGCCAAGTGTCGACACATGTTGTGTAAGTGTCGACACAAGTCTACAAGGTGTCGACACAATTCCTTGTATGTCTCGACACAGATTCTTCTGCATGTGTCGACACTGAAATTGAGTGTCGACACAAGTACTTGTACTTCATTCTTTAACTGTATTCTTCTAAGTGTCGACACATCTCCTTTGTGTCGACACATCTTCATGTGTTGAAACTGTCAAGTGTCGACACTGCTTCTTGGTGTCGACACAAGTCTTCACTTTTGTTTCTTCAGCTGAGTGTCGACACATTCCTTTAGTGTCGACACTTGTACTTAGAATATTTTGTAACTTTTCTGTTCTTTGCTAAGTGTCGACACAGCTCCTTGTGTCGACACTTTCTTCAAGTGTAGAGTCTTCAACTAAGTGTCGACACATTGTGCTGGGTGTCGACACTTTCTTCAAGTGTTGACTCTCCTGGTTGTGTGTCGACACATTGTGCTGAGTGTCGACACTTTCTTCAAATACTGACTCTTCAGCATAGTGTCGACACATTGTGTTGAGTGTCGACACTTACTTCAAATACTGACTCTTCTGCATAGTGTCGACACATTGTGTTGAGTGTCGACACTTTTACTTAGACTCTGCAGACTTTTGCTGAGTGTCGACACAGCTCCAAGTGTCGACACTTTCTGGTGTAGACACAGCTCTTCTAGGTGTCGACACTTCTGCTAAGTGTCGACACAGCTTTTCTGCATTCTTCTTCACTGAGTGTCGACACAGCTCCAAGTGTCGACACTTTCTGTCTGGTGTCGACTCTTCTTCCCAGGTGTCGACACAATGACTCCAAGTGTCGACACTGCTTGTCTGGGTGTCGACACAAGCTTTCTCAAGTGTCGACACTTTCCCTCTGGGTGTCGACACATGGACTTAGAAATTTTAGCTTCAGTCCAGTGTATTCCTAACCTGCACAAGTAACTCAAACAAACATCAAATACACTATGATGTATATCATTGAGTTAGGTGAGGCTTCTTCAAATCAGGTACATTTGACCAATGTACCCAACAATCTCCCCCTATTTGGAGAAGTCATAACCCTTAGTCAATGATATACACCACTCATAATTAAAAATTATAAAATGATGTAAAACAGATATATGTCAACAGAGTTAAACTTAAACATGTAATAAAGCACACATGTATACTCATTCAGCATTACAGAACAAACAAGAATTAGACACATTCTACTGAACAATCATGAAATATATATTTATCAAAAATTGTTCATACATTGTTTGCAATCATTTTCAATGATTTACAATAATGTTTAGATGTAACAGATTACAACATTCTTCAGTCTAATCTTAGTCTAATTCTGCTCTGGTTCTTTTATGACTATGCCTTTTCCAGCTTGCACTTTGGCCTTTACAGCAGCAGCAGCAGCAGCAGGCTCAGCTTCAGCAGTCTTCTTCCCTTTGGAGTCCTTCTTCTTCTGTTCTTCAGCCTTGATTTTTT
This sequence comes from Platanthera guangdongensis, assembly GCA_039583875.1. Classification (NCBI taxonomy): domain Eukaryota; kingdom Viridiplantae; phylum Streptophyta; class Magnoliopsida; order Asparagales; family Orchidaceae; genus Platanthera; species Platanthera guangdongensis. The sequence goes on from CM077152.1 coordinate 168,370,760, forward strand.
GCCTCTCAAAGTAATGATAGGGCTTAGGAAAGTACTTGCTAGGCTCCACAGCTGTAGGAGGTAGCTTTCCTAACTTAGCCTTCCTTCTATACTGGACAATGGCTTCCTGCCTACTCTCATGCTTCCTCCATTCTGCCTCTGAGAACCACTTGTTCCTCTCATGTGCATTGTCCTTGGCTGCTTTCCAGGCTGTGAGAATGATGTTCCTAGAAGTAGGGCTCCACTGTTCAAAATCTGGTTTTTGCTCAGCCAGTTCCCTGAACTTCTTCTTTGATAGCCTAGTCTCTTCTTCTTTGTCCAAAGCCTCTTGCATAGCTGCTGTAATAGGTTGAACAACCTTTTCCAGAATAACATTTGGCTTGCCAGCAGTTGGACTATACATTGTGCTTACTTCAGCATGAACCATTTCAAAATCTGGAGGTGGATAGATCACCTGAGCTACTTCCTGTTGCTCACCTCCAAGATATGCACTTTGAATACCAGATTCAGCTACATTGTCATCATCACACAGGGGAGGATAGCCCAGTGTAGCTCTGATGGAATTAGAAATCCATTTGGCATGGTCAGAGCTGGCCTTGACTAACACCCTCTCCCCCTTTATGACTTCTTGTTCAACATGATCTCTCACATCATCTTTTGGAATCTGATTGGCTGTCCAAGTACCTGATTCCTCCTTAAAAAAGGTCTAAGCTTGGTAAGCTGTTCAGAAATGACCTTCTGTGAATCCTTGATTGCAGTCTTGACAGCAGCAAGTTCTTCTTGAAAAGCTTTATCAAATTCAGCCTTGGCAGCAGCAGAGAAGTTGATGGTTCAGCAGACTTATTCTTTAGTTCAGTGACTATAGCATTGTGGGATGCAGTCAAATTATCATTCATCCTTAATTGATTTTCCAGCACATAGCCTTGCTTCAGTGCTATATCATCTACTTGAGTCTTATCTTTTCCTGATGAGTAGCCAGATAGACCACTGCATTTCCACCCTTGTGGAAGCAATCATTCATTTCCTTTTATTCAGGTTCATTTCAAACCTTATTGACTTGATATCTTGAGCTAAATCAAATTGTAAAGACTTGTGGCCTTCATCAATATATGTCTCTATAGCCCTCCTTTGCTCATCCAGCTTAACTTGCATTGCTACCATTAGGCTACTGTAATCAGTTGATGGAGCTTGTTGGACTAGTGAGTGTTGAGCAACAGTTTGTAGAGCTTTCTTATAGCTCTGACTCCTTCTTTTGAATACAAAGAACTGCTTTTCTTAGCTTGCTCAGCTTCATCATCCTCAGACTCTGATGTACTGGCTATATTTACCCTATCCTTAGGGCTTGAGGTTTTCAGTCTGCACATCTTGTGCCTTCTCAGTTCTAGCCTAATAGGCTCTTCCTGAACTTCCAAGTTCTCCCCCTCAGTAGCAGCACTCTTCCTTCATCAGCAGCAGTCTTGTCCATGTCAAAATCCTCTTGATCTAAATTCAGAAATAGATCTTCCATTGTATATTCTGGGGGTGACTGTGCAGGAGATGTACTTGGTTCTTCAACCACTTTATCAGGTATCACAACAGATGTGTCTGGAGAACAACATCTGGTTCTGTAGTTGCTTGCTGATTTTGCTGATGGACATCAGACAAATCAGAATCTATTACAGAAAAATCTAATGTATTAAGGTCAGAAAGTACCTCTTGGATAATAAGTGTAGCTTGCTCACTCTCCAGTGTAGAGGGATGTTCTACAGCTGGAGGCTCCCCCTGGCTTGGATCCTTGGGCTAGCTGGAGGCAACTCCCCCTGGATCTCAGCTGGCTCTTGAGGAGCAGGTGACTTCTCTGCAGCCACATCTATTGGACTATCAGGAGTGAAAACAACATGTTCTTCACTGCCTGAGCTGCTGGAGGACTCCTGAGTCACAGCAGCAGTCTTCCTCTTCTTCCTGGGAGGAGAGTCTTTCTTAGAAACTTGCTTTTCTGGGGTGGAACTTCTTTGGACAGCACTCTTTCCCATCTAGAGAATATCCTTGAATCCATTCTCCTCATGTGATTGATTTTAGTTCCAGCAGCAGTGCTCATTACCTCTGGAATTGATCCAGCCAGGTAGAGACTTAGTATCCTGCCCAGATTGGGCTTCTTCAGACTTTCCTTCACTTTCTCAAATACAATCATAGACCAGTCTGTTTTGAGGTTGAAGATGATTCTGGTCATAATACTGAACATAGAGGCTGACACCCTGTCATGTCCTCCTGGTTTGCTTAGTATAACTTTGCCTACAACTTCAGACAGGAATTTGCCTTGATTATTCATTCCCTTCCTGTTGAAAACTGATCCTATTTTCATCTTAGGATCAAGACCACACCAGGTAAGTGCTTCTCTGGTCTTAGATGTGGTCACTTCCTCTTCTTCTTGAACTTTAGGTAGCTGAAGTACCTTTCTCAAGGACTTGGGTGAAATCTTGACCTTGGTGCCATGCACCCTTGACTTAATTCTGTAGCCTGAGTCATCTACAGACGCTCCAGTAAGGAATTCAATAACTTCCTTCTTCCAATTTTGGTTGGTTCTGAAACCAAGAACTCCAATCCTGAATCGGTGACTAGGGTTATCACCGATTTGATTTCTTGATCGCCGTCGTCGAATGCGCCACGCACCAGCTCATAGCCTTCGTTAACGTTCTCTTCCAGCTTGGGAGCCATTAGGGTTTGAGAATTAGTCTTTAGAGAAGAGAAATGTCGACACAAAAGTTTTGGTCTCGAAACTTTGAAAGCGTGTCGACAAACACAAACAGAACCCTATTTATACCTTTCTTGTTTGAAGACGAACAGGCGGGATGAATTTCTAAAGATGTGTCGACACTGTCAATAAGTGTCGACACTGACTTATAATGTCTCGACACACATGTGTCGACACAAGTTTAGTCAACAGATTTTATGTGTCGACACTTGGTTAAGTGTCGACACCACTATACTCGACATGTAGTCGAGACTTTACTTAGAAAATTCTGAGTAAAACTTAAGTGTCGACACTACATTGGATGTGTCGACACCTACTCGACATGTGTCGACACTAACATTCTGAAGTGTCGACACCAACTTCCTAGATGTGTCGACACCATTTTCCTGAAGTGTCGACACTTACTATTCTGTGTCGACATAGACTTGTCTATGTGTCGACACCTTTTTACTTAGCCAATTTTTAGTTCTGTAAACTTAGTCTAAGTTTATCATACCTAGTTCAATTTTGAACCTATTGAACTTAGCTTCTTCTAAGGGCTTAGTAAACATATCAGCTCTAACATATTCAAGTGCAATATCATTTCTTTCTACATGCTCTCTAAGAAAGTGATATTTAATCTCAATATGTTTAGTTCTACTATGTGATACATGATTGTTAGCTATTGAAATAGCACTAGTAGAATCACAGTAAAGTGGAGTTCTACTTACCTGAAATCCATAGTCTTCTAACTGATGTTGAATCCACAGAAGTTGAGCACAGCAACTTCCTGCAGCTACATATTCTGACTCAGCTGTGGAAATAGCCACACTGGTTTGCTTCTTACTACTCCATGAAATGAGTCTTCCACCTAGGAATTGACAGGATCCAGTAGTGCTCTTTCTATCTTCTTTGCATCCTGCAAAGTCTGCATCTGAATAGCCTGTTAGATCAAAATCTCCATTCCTAGGGTACCAGAGGCCTAGATAGGGAGTGCCCTTTAGATATCTCAAGATTCTCTTGACTGCAGTCAAGTGAGACTCTTTGGGCAGGCTTGATACCTGGCACAAACACATGTAGCATACATAATGTCAGGCCTACTTGCAGTCAAGTATAGTAGGGAGCCAACTATCCCTCTATACAAGGTTTCATCTACAGGTTTCCCTGCATCATCCTTGCTTAGAGACATACTTGACCCCATAGGAGTCTTCATGGTACTGGAGGAATCCATACCATATTTCCTTATGAGTTCTAGGGTGAACTTGGACTGACATATGGATAAACCACTTTCAGTCTGTTTAACTTGGAGACCCAAGAAAAACTTCAGTTCTCCCATACTACTCATCTCAAATTGACTTTGCATAAGCTTTGCAAACTTTTTGCAAAGGCTACTTTCAGTAGACCCAAATATAATGTCATCTACATATATTTGGACAAGTATTACTTTGCCTCTAGATTCCCTAAGGAATAGAGTCTTATCTATTTTCCCCCTTGTGAACTTGTTCTCAATGAGGAAACTAGATAGGGTTTCATACCAAGCTCTAGGAGCTTGCTTTAACCCATACAATGCTTTCCTAAGTCTATAGACATAATGTGGAAGAGTAGGATCAACAAAACCTGAAGGCTGCTCCACATATACTTCTTCTTTTAAATTACCATTAAGGAATGCTGACTTCACATCCATTTGGTATACTTTGAATCCTTGGTAGGTTGCATAGGCCAAGAACATCCTTATGGCTTCCAGTCTGGCTACTGGAGCAAAGGTTTGATCAAAATCAATACCTTCTTCTTGCCTATATCCTTTTGCAACCAGTCTTGCCTTATTCTTAATGATGACACCTTGTTCATCTAACTTGTTCCTGTAGATCCACTTTGTTCCTATCACATTGTGATCTTTAGGCTTAGGAACCAGATCCCAAACCTTGCACCTTTTGAACTGATTAAGCTCCTCCTGCATTGCTTCAGTCCACTGTGGATCTTGTATAGCTTCTTCAAATTTCTTTGGTTCTATTTGAGACAGAAAACTTGAATATACTACAGCATTCTGATTTCTGCTCCTTGTCTGAACACCTTGTCTTGGATCTCCAATTATCAGCTCTACTGGATGATCTCTTAGATGCCTGTTGGCTGGAGGCATCCTTACTTCTGGTTGTACTTCTACAGCATCTTCATCATGCTGAGTTCCTTGTACTTCTTCAGCTCCTGGTACATGTAGTTCTCCCCCTGGACATAAGCCATCTTCTTCTACTTGCTGTCTTGCAGCAGGTACATCTTCTATGGTTAGCTTGTCCATCTTCTTAGTAAGACCTGTGGGGCTGCACACACTACTAGACAACTCATTGTTAATTAGTTGTGTCTCATCAAAAACTACATGCACAGACTCCTCTACAACTTGTGTAGTCAAGTTGTAGACTCTATAAGCCTTACTATTATTGCTGTACCCAACAAACACTCCCTCTTGGGACTTGGCAGCAAACTTAGTTAAGTAAGACTTTCCATTGTTAAGTATGAAGCATTTACAACCAAAGATCCTAAATAGGATAATTTGGTTTCCTGCCTTTCACAACTTCATAGGGGGTCTTGTTTAACCTTTTAGTGATGGTAGCCCTATTTATCACATGGCATGCAGTGTTAACTGCTTCAGCCCAGAAATACTCTGGCAGTGATGAATCACTTAATAGGGTTCTACCAGCCTCTATCAAGGTCCTATTTTTCCTTTCAGCAATGCCATTTTGCTGAGGTGTTCTAGGTGAAGAGAATTCTTGAAATATCCCATAGTCTTCACACAGCTTTGTCATGCTTTCAGACTGAAACTCAGTACCATGGTCACTTCTAATTTTGACCACTGTACAGTTCAATTCATTCTGAATTTGCTTAACAAAACTATAGAAGACACTAGGTGTTTCAGATTTCTGCTTTAAGAAGAACACCCAGGAAAACCTTGAGTAGTCATCAACAACTACAAAGGTGTAGACCTTCCTACCTAAGCTGTGAACTGGCATTGGACCAAATAGATCCATATGCAAGAGGTATAAACACCTCACAGCATCTTTGTTGTCTAAGCTTCTAAAGGTGGATTTAGTCTGCTTGCCCTTTTGACAAGCTGAGCAAATGCCATCTTTGACACACTTAACTTGAGGACCATTCCTCACTAACTCTTTGCTAAAGAGTTTGCTAATAGTCTTGTAGTTAAGATGAGCTAGCCTCTTGTGCCACTTGACACAATGAGAGACTGTCTCATCAGCTACAAGACAGACAGGAGAACCATTGTTCTCAATCATAATGTCTAAACAATAGACATTTCTCTTTCTATATCCTGTCAAAATGATCTCTTGATCACTTGACCTCTTGATATGACAACCATTTTTAACAAATGAGATGTCATACCCTACATCACTTAACTGACTTATACTAATGAGGTTGTGTTTCAACCCTTTAACATAAGCCACTTGAGTAATGGTAACAAGGTTTGAAGAGATGTTACCAAACCCTTTGATGATTCCTTTTTCAGAACCACCAAAGGTCACTTTAGGACCATTTTTGATTGGAATGTAGTCCTTCAGTAGTCCCCTTGTTCCAGTCATATGTCTGGAACATCCACTATCCAAGTACCATGTTGGGGTATGGCCACTTGGATTCACCTGCAAAACAAATTAATGAACCTTAGAACCCAAAGTAAACTTGGGTCCTTGGTGATTGTTAGTTTGCAACTTGACATAGCTACCTGCTGGCTTTCCAACAGGTAACTTGCTACTCAACTTGGCACTGGCATTGTGCCAACAATCCAAGGCAAAGTGGCCAACCTTGCCACAGCACCAGCATTCAAACTTGTTGTACCTTTGCTTAGGTACAACCTTTGCTGTCTTGACTACAGCAGGCTTGTTGAATGTTGGGGCTTTGCCCTTGGACTTGGACTGACTGAACAGTCCTGCAGGTCTAACAAAACCCAGTCCAGCTTTCCTTTTTGATGAACAAATTCATCAATCAATGGTAGCACTGATTTAGGTTTTGAAAACCTAGCAGCTAGCTCTTTTTCCTTCTGGAGATTGATCTCCAGTCTCTTAATTTGATCATTCTTAAATGTAATAGTACCCATCTGAATCACAGTAATGTGTTTCAGCCTGGCTACTTCATTCAGTTTTTGATCATACTGTTTTTCAAAATCTGTTGCAGCTGCCTTGAGATCAGCAATCTCCTTTGCCTGACTTTTGGCTAGGATCTTGCTTTTCTTATAGGCTTGCAACAGTACTTGGTATTCATCTAAGAGCTGATGAATATCTCCCTCAGATTCAGAAACACTTCCATCACTTGATGAAGATGATTCTGACTCTGAACTAGAACTGGAATCTGAACTTGAGTTAGACTTTGTACCTGACTAGGTCCTGGCTGCTCCAGGATTTTGGTACTTTCAGTCAATGCCATCAGTCCTTGGCACTGAACCTCTTCTTGTTCATAGATTGATTCCATGATCTGCATAAACTCTTCTTCTTCTTCAGCAAATAGCCCTATATAGGCTTCAGCATCTGTCTCAGTGTCTGAAGAAGAAATGTCTGAAAGAGTCTTCTCATTCTTTGCAACAAAGGACTTCTCCTTCTTTCCTTTGAAGTGAGTCTTCTTTTTGTCACTGGATTCTTTCCTTCTTTCAGGACAATCTGCAATAACATGACCCTGTCTATTGCAGCAGTAACACACAATCTTAGACCCAGTTGCCTTACTAGTCTTTGTCTTTTTCTTATCCTTCTTTGAAGGCTTCTTCTCCTGATACTGGACTTCTTTCCCTTTGGAATATGAAGGTCTGGACCTCCACTGTTTCTTCTTAAGGAATTTCTGAAAATGTCTGGTGAATGCAGCAAAATCTTCATCACTTTCACTGCTTGTAGATTTAGTGCTAACAGACTCATCAGATTCTGATTCAACTACCTCTGGAGGAGGAGTTGATGACTTAGTCCTGTTCTTTCTAGGTACTTCTGACTTAAAGGCAACAGTCCTTTCCCTGTGTTCAGTCCTTGTTGACTTTTCCTCCTCTTTTCTTACTGACAATTGCATCTCATAAGATAACAACTTGCCAAACAGTGTGGGAGGAGGAATTTCTCCCAACTTTGCCATTTCTCTGATGGCACAGATCTTGGTGTCCCAATCTTTGGTTAGGGACCTTAAGAATTTATCATTCAATTCATAGTTAGAGAACTCTCTTCCATAGGACATGAGTTCATTAACAATTCTATAAAACTTCTTGTAGCATTCAGTGATGCTATCTCCTCTTCCTTGCCTAAAGCTCTCATATTCTTGATTAAGCAAGGACTTCCTATCTTGTCTTACTTCTTCAGAACCTTCCATGTAGACAATGAGGGTATCCCACATTTCTTTTGCTGTTTTACAGTGAATAAGGTTCTGGAAGGTGGCATCATCAATTGCACTAACTATGATGTTCTGTGCCCTTTTGTCCATTGTAGCTAGGACAATCTCATCCTTGGTCATCTCAGAAAATCCTTTGGAGTTCTCTGTGTAGCATCCAAGACTGAAATCTTCATGGGCACATAAGGCCCTTCTTTGACTGTGATGTAGATCCTAGGGTCAGAGGCCTCCATGAACAGCCTTACCCTTTCTTTCCAGATTCCAAAAATCTCTTTTCTGCATATGGGCAGTTTCATTGAACCCAATTCCTTGTGATTCTCTGAAGAACCCATGTTTCTTGATTTTCTTGAAACTGTGTTCTGACTTATACTGAATCTGCCAAACTGGATCTCCTCAGACAGTTAGTCCTTTTTGAGGAACCTCGCTTTGATACCACTTGAAAGATATGGTACCTAAACACCTAGAGGGGGGGGGGTGAATAGGTGACCTAATCCTTTTTGACTTTTGTTTGGCAGCACAACAGCTATTTCACAGATTCTACAGCTAACAGCAATTACAGCATATAAACAGTAATTCCACAGCACAGCACAGCACAGCACAGAAGACACACTAATTTATAGTGGTTCCCCAATCTTTGGGTACATCCACTTTCCCCCTTCGCCTATCTAGCAGTGTACTAGATTCGGCCAAACTTCTCCACTAACTCAGAACCCAAACTAGGTTCCTACCTCAGGCCCAAAGCCTTACACTCAGCCAAAAGGCCTACACTCAGCCACTCAGGCCTACACTCAGTCAATTAAGGCTTACACTCAGCCAATTAAGGCCTACACTCAGAGTTCTTCAACTCCTACACTCAGGCAACCAAGCCCTACCCTCAGCCTTTATAAAATAGGCTTACAATTCTCTCAGATCCAATGGATCCTACAAGTTAAAATAGAAATACAATTGCTAACTCTACAACTCAGAAAATAAGAGAGGAGTTGAGAGTTTCTTGAAGAGTTCTTGGAAGAACTCAGTTAGATCCAAACTGACTTAGCTTCCTTCAAAGCTTCTTGAGTTAGAACTGAATTAGTCTGAATCTTCTGCAGTTGTTCCTTGACCTCTGCTTCTTGAGATCCAGATGACTCTGAATCCTTCTTCTCAGCCTTAGTTCCAAAGACTGAATTCTTGATTGGAGCTCTCTCTCTCCAACTTCTTAGATCTGCAGTTGGACTGACAGATCTTCTTGTGTTGATCCTCTGTGTATCACTTCTTGATTTAATCTGATCAACTACTTAGAATATTCTCACAAGTTGTAACAACAACAATCCTTCACACACACTTTCTGTAAACTATGGGTGCCTATTTATAGGCTTCCTTCATGGTAACCGGCTGGTCCGGTTCATAACAGACTTCTGATTTCTCTGACAGTTGCTGTAGACCGGCTGGATCGGCAGCTGTCATGTCAACCAGTCACTTCTTGAAATTCTCTAACTGTCAGATAGTGTCGAGACTTTCTGTTCTTAAGTGTCGACACTTATAGGCCAAGTGTCGACACATGTTGTGTAAGTGTCGACACAAGTCTACAAGGTGTCGACACAATTCCTTGTATGTCTCGACACAGATTCTTCTGCATGTGTCGACACTGAAATTGAGTGTCGACACAAGTACTTGTACTTCATTCTTTAACTGTATTCTTCTAAGTGTCGACACATCTCCTTTGTGTCGACACATCTTCATGTGTTGAAACTGTCAAGTGTCGACACTGCTTCTTGGTGTCGACACAAGTCTTCACTTTTGTTTCTTCAGCTGAGTGTCGACACATTCCTTTAGTGTCGACACTTGTACTTAGAATATTTTGTAACTTTTCTGTTCTTTGCTAAGTGTCGACACAGCTCCTTGTGTCGACACTTTCTTCAAGTGTAGAGTCTTCAATTAAGTGTCGACACATTGTGCTGGGTGTCGACACTTTCTTCAAGTGTTGACTCTCCTGGTTGTGTGTCGACACATTGTGCTGAGTGTCGACACTTTCTTCAAATACTGACTCTTCAGCATAGTGTCGACACATTGTGTTGAGTGTCGACACTTACTTCAAATACTGACTCTTCAGCATAGTGTCGACACATTGTGTTGAGTGTCGACACTTTTACTTAGACTCTGCAGACTTTTGCTGAGTGTCGACACAGCTCCAAGTGTCGACACTTTCTGGTGTAGACACAGCTCTTCTAGGTGTCGACACTTCTGCTAAGTGTCGACACAGCTTTTCTGCATACTTCTTCACTGAGTGTCGACACAGCTCCAAGTGTCGACACTTTGTGTTTGGTGTCGACTCTTCATCCCAGGTGTCGACACAATGACTCCAAGTGTCGACACTGCTTGTCTGGGTGTCGACACAAGCTTTCTCAAGTGTCGACACTTTCCCTCTGGGTGTCGACACATGGACTTAGAAATTTTTAGCTTCAGTCCAGTGTATTCCTAACCTGCACAAGTAACTCAAACAAACATCAAATACACTATGATGTATATCATTGAGTTAGGTGGGGCTTCTTCAAATCAGGTACATTTGACCAATGTACCCAACAGATACGGCGGACACCATGAACTTGGCACAATGTGTGACCAAGTCCAAAACCATCAAGGGCTAGTGCGAGCATGGCGGACACAAAGTCCCGTCCGCCAAACACCCTAGCACAGACCGCAACCAGTCCGCGAGCTCCTCGCACTTGTCCAACGCAGCAGCACCAAGCCGGACTCCAAACATCAGTCCGCCAACCGGTCTCCACAGCAAGACCTGCTGTAACACCTGAGCTCGACAAGGCCTCAACCAAGCTCAAGGCCCAGTCCGCAACAGCCCAAACCGCGGACACACCAGTCCGCAAGGCTTCCCGCGAACTCGAACCAACCCGCCAACAGCGCAAGCTTGCACCCGCGGCCACTGAGCAATGCACCAGTCCGCAAGCCTCTCTATCCGCAGATACCAGGCCGCACCAAACCGCGGACTCCTTGCAACAACCCGCTCAGAACACAGCCGGCTTCCACCAGACTTCTCACCAGGCCACAACCCTCAGTCCGCCCAGTCCGCCCAGTCCACCAAAGCTGTCCGCACAGGCCGCGCGGCCTGTCCCGTCACCCACTTCCACTTCACAAATTTCAACAACCTCAAGGATTGTTTGAGTTGCCATTTCACTATCTAAGTGAGTAGGCTCTTCCACATGTGGAGGCTCCCCCTAGAGTGGATCCAGGTGGATGGGGCTAGTAGATGGTTGCTCCCCCTGCCTCTGTGCATCTTCATTCCTTATTGGTGACCTTCCAGTATTTTCAGCCTCTCCATCATCAGAACTGAAAACTACTTGCTCCTCTGAGCTACTAGATGATTCAGGAGCCATTATGGCTTCCTTCTTCTTCTATGGAGGTGTTTCCTTCTCTGGAGTAGGCATGTCCTTAGTTAACACCCTATCCCATCTGAAGATAATTCTGATATCCATCCTCCTCATATGGTTAATTTTAGAACCAGCAGCTTGGTTCATGACTTCTGGAATTGTTTCAGCTAAGTATAGACTCATAATTCTACCCAGATTGGGCTTTTCAGACTTTCCTTAATCTTTTCAAACATCACTGCTGACCAATCAGTTTTTAACTTAAAGATAATTCTTGTCATTAAGCTGAACATGTGAGCCGATATCCTATCATGCCCACCTAGCTTGCTCAGAATCACCTTTCCTACTACTTCTGACAAGAACTTTCCCTGCATATTCATGCCTTTCCTGTTAAAAACGGAGCCAATCTTCATGGTTGAATCTAGTCCACACCATTGCAGTGCATCCCTAGTCTTAGATGTAGGTACATCTTCCTCTTCTTTAGTTCTTGGTAGATATAGAACTTTTCTTAGACTCTTTTGGGTGAGTTTTACTTTTACTCCATGAACTGTAGACTTGATTTTGAGTCCAGTATCATCAAGGGTAGCTGCACCATAGAATTTGAGTACTTCCTTTTTCCAAATCTTGGTTGGCTCAGAAATTAAATACTCCAACCCATTCTCAGTAATTAGGGTTACACCATCCTTAATTTCTTGTTCCGCATGGTCAAATGCATTCCGTACTAACTCATATCCTTCATTGACATTCTCCTCGAGCTTTGGCGCCGTTAGGGTTTTGAGAAATCTTGAAATTAGATGAGAGAGATGTCGACACAAAGTTTTGGTCTCGAAACTATTGAGAGCGTGTCGACAAACAATGGTGAAGACCTATTTATACCTTTCAAAAAACGAAGGTAAAAATGCGCGTCATAATCCTCTAAATGTGTCGACACTGTTGAAAAGTGTCGACACAGACTACTTAAGTCTCGACAACAGTGTTGACTTATATGTGTCGACACCAATTATGAAGTGTCGACACTTATACTTCTGCGTTCGACGATTAGTCGATACTTCACTCGACGAAATTAGTGTTAAATCTAAGTGTCGACACCACCTTGGATGTGTCGACACCTACTCTGGATGTGTCGACACCATTTCTCTGAAGTGTCGACACAGACTTTCTAGATGTGTCGACACCATTTCTCTGAAATGTCGACACCTTTTCTATGTGTCGACACAGACAACTCCTTGTGTCGACACTATTTTACTTAGCCAATTTTTATCAAACTATTCTAAGTTCAACATTCGTAATTCAATTTTAAACTTATTGAATTTAGTTTCATCAAGAGGCTTAGTAAACATATCTGCAATCTGATTATCTGTTTTAACATATTCTAGGGAAATTTCCTCTTTCTCTACATGTTCTCTAAGAAAATGATATCTAATTTCTATGTGCTTAGTCCTAATATGTGAGACATGATTATTTGCAATAGAAATAGCACTTGTAGAATCACAAAACAAATGTGTTATACTTACTTGAATACCATAGTCTTCTAGCTGATGCTGAATCCACAATAGTTGTGCACAGCAGCTTCCTGTATAAACCCCCCCTCCCCGGATCCCAAAACACGGCACGAAGGGGGAGTCTTATGCCCGGAACAGCCGCCTTGCGGTAGCATTAGCACACGGCCTAACCTGTACCACAAGACGCCTATTCCGCCGGCTATAAACATATCAATATAAATGCCAACCCAACCAAATAAATAAGCAAGATAAGTCAAAATCCACACTAAGTATATAATGTCCAAAAACATGAAATGATGAGAAGCTAAACATGCTTCTACAAAATATCAGAGTACAGCTAATCATTGCCAAACGGGCTACATCAGAGTAATCAAAATACTAACATCAGTAACCGACGGTATCGACGGCACCGTCACATCAGGCCCTGTCGTCCTGGCCTGGCTGTCCTGCTGCGTAGGCTGCGGCTGCCCTACCTGTGGCGTGACCTCCTAAAAAGGAAGACGTAGCAACTGTTAGTCGAAACGACTAAGTGGTTTCACATCCGCTCCCCCGGCGACTCCTCGGCACCGGGCGGAGAAAAGGAAAAAAAGTACATTACATGTATATTGAGTATAAAAGTACAAACAGGTGACAAGGTACATGAGTATCAATGTATAATAGCAGTTCTACAAAGCTATCCATATATAAACTAACCATTCTACAAGAGCCATCAAGGTATGGTAACAAGTGTAAGAAAATCTACAGCAGGAAAGTAACTTAACTTATAAGGATGCCCATACAAGCTTATAAGTTAAGGATCGATTTGCATAAAGTAACTCATCGTATAAGAGTGCCCATACAAACTTATACGATGAGGATCCTGTTGTGTAATGTTATGAAATGCTATGAATGCTATGCAATGACTCACCCATGCACACCCATGCAATTGCTATGTCGACACAGACTGTAGTTCCCACTTTTCGAGCAGGTAGCTAACCTCTCAGGCATCAGCCGCCGTGGCCAGGCGGTGACAGTAGAACGGGCACTTCTACTACTAGGCGGGTATCACACTACTTCACCTAGGCCTCCGTACGCCTCAACGCTAAGAACACGACAGCGGAGCCCATGCGTACTATGGCCCAGCGGGGTCTTGGGTAGATGTGCACCAAGAACACAGCCCGAACTGGCCTTGCGTGACCCGGAAGGGGCCTCGAAAGAAAGCACCAGGACACAACCCAACCGTTCACATGGCCGGAGGGGCCTCAGGATGTGAACACCGAGGACACAGCCCAAACCGACCAAGTCTAACTGCCAACTCCCGTCGGTGTGACGACTGGCGAGCCCGTAGACCTGCCACACTATCCTTAACCCAGGATTACAACACCGCGTGTCGACTCACACCACATGCAAATACCACATCAACATAACATGGAAGGGGTCTCGGAAGTAAACACGAGGACACAGCCCAACCATCCATCCACACCTTATCTCAACACAACCAAAACAAGTGACGGTCAACATCGCACTTACATCTCTTCACAATACTACCCGTAGGAAGACGACTATCTAAGTATTGGACTACAAGACTCATTTCATTAATCAAACATGTCCATGATCATAATTTATTTATCTATATGACTTTCCAGATGATGACAATGTAATATAAACATGATGCGCATATAAATACCTATCACACTTTTCATTTGATAATGTTATAATATAAACATGAAGTGCACAATTATCAATCTTTCAATTCCTACCAAATCGATTCGTTTAAATAAGATTGTTTCTCAATTTGATCATATAAAATCCGCAATAAATGATTAATCATTCATCCAAGCCAAGTGTCTCGCATTATTAATTCCACCGAGTCAAAATCCATTTTCCATTAAGCCCAAAATTTAGGCGCAGGCTGAATCTGGACAGCAACTTCGTCCGGAGATTCCCAAAGCTACAGGAATCCAGTGAAGACGTGTAACCCCTCGATGGAAAGGTCTTTCCGAGGTCTACAACTCTCGTATTCAGACCTCAACCCAGATTCGACATTATTCTATTTGAAATTGGACTTGAAGTCCGCTGCGTACAGAACACAGTTTCTGCATACAGGATTTATTGAACACCATTTTCGTTTAGACTTTCCCGTGGCTACATACTTCGCCAGAAGTCGTGTAACCATTCGTTGGAAAGGTATTTTCAAGGGCTTCAACTTTCGTGTTTAGCCGAAAGCCCAGATCTGGCCATGACACACTTAAAAATGGCCACGAAGTTCGCTGCGTGCAGAATACAGATTCTGCGCGCATCTTAAGGCGACATGAACGACATCGGTTCATCTTCCTCCTCAATGCGATCATCCCAAATCATTCCAGAATTTCCTCCACCCTTATTCAACCTCATGAGGCCAATACTCTTCACGAAGCCATCCTCCATCATCACATAGAAGAAGAGAGTGGTTGAAGAGATCTAAAATCTAGAACACAAGTCCTAGCATGGCCAAACCTACAAGACTTCTTCTCTCCATCAAGACTCTTTTGAGCCGATGTCTCTCCTAGGAAAATAACTATAGATCTAGCACCAAGGGAGAGGGTAGGAAACTCACATTGGCTCCAGCGGTACCACCATTTTCGGCCATGGATCTCGTAGTTCTCCTTGGCGACATCTTCTCTTTCACGGCGATGGCGGATCTCCTTCGGTAGAACTTGCTCCAGCAGTTTTCCCTCTCACCAGGAGTTCTCACAGGAAATAGGGAAAGAAAAGAGAATGAAAACGGCTAGGGTTTTCTCTCCCCCTTATATATAAAATGTAACACGGGTAGGGACAAGGCCGTGTCCGTACCCGTGTCCTGCTTCCGTGAAACGGCAATGGCGGTTTCCATGTCGGTTCAATGCTTGACACGGGTTGGGACACGCCCGTGGGCATGTCACGGGCGTGTCCCGACCCGTGTCTACATGACACGGCCGTGTGCCTGGCCGTGTCCTTGGCCGTGTCCTTCTCAGGTTGCATCTCGACACGTCTCGTCGAGCTCAACTCGACGCACACGGGTAGGGATATGCCCGTGTCTCTTCCCGTGTCACTTAGTGTCGACACAGTTCGACGATCTCGGCACGCCTCGTCGAGCTCAACTCGACGCACATGGGTAGGGACATGCCCGTGTCACTACCCGTGTCACTTGGTGTCGACACAGCTCGTCAGTCTCGACACGGCCTGTCGAGTGGAACTCGACACACATGGGTAGTGACACGCCCGTGTCACTACCCGTGTCACCTGGTGTCGACACAACTCGTCAGTCTCTACACGGCTCGTCGAGTTCAACTCGATGCACACGGGTAGGGACACGCCCGTGTCACTACCCGTGTCACTGCCCGTATCTCTCTGCCCTGATTTCTCTACCTCTCCACAAGTGCAGTCCAATTCCCTGCACTTCTCGGGACTCGAGTCAACTCTCCTGACTCAAAAACATACTCACTAGGGGCCTAGAGTGATTCAGGACGTTACAAATCCTATAAACAAAATAAAAGATTTCGTCCCCGAAATCAGGCTTAGGCTGTGGGAAGAAAAGCTAAACAGGAAATTTAACATATGTTTTTAAATAAGATTACCTTGGGCAAACAACTCCGGGTAGCGTTGCTTCATCAAATCCATTGGCTCCCATGTGTACTCCTCCTTCCCATGATTCAACCATAGCACCTTCACTAAGGGGACACTTTTGTGGCGTAATGTTCTTGTCTCGCTGTCAACAATTCACACCGGCTCTAGTCGCACAGATCTATCTGACGCCACTGCACCATCAGTAGTAGGAATATATTGGTCGGGCCGCAGCAGTGCTTTTCGAAGCGACGACACATGAAACACGTCGTGGAGATTCTCTAGTTCTGGTGGTAACTCCAACCGATAGGCCAACGGGCCAATCCTTTCCAATATAGTATAAGGCCCAACATACCTTGGGCTGAGCTTTTTCACTCCACGCACCCGCGACACTCCATGCATCGGCCGAATCTTGAGGAACACTTTTTCGCCCACTTGGAACTCCACCATCCGGTGCTTTTTATTGTAATATTTTGCTTGTCGACTTTGAGCCTCCAACATACGGTCCCGTATCAATCTGACTGCCACATCAGTATCATCTATATATTCATTTCCCAATGCCTTCGGATCTTCATCTTGCACCCAAGACAAGGGGGTCCTACACCTTCTTCCGTAAAGGGCTTCATGGGGCGCCATACCGATTCTCGCTTGATGACTATTGTTGTAGGAGAATTCCACCAGGGGCAAGAGTCTTTCCCACGGCTCTCCCCTGTCCAACACACATAACCTTAATAAATCCTACAGTGTTCTGATGGTCCGCTCTGACTGCCCGTCAGTCTGAGGATGAAATGCGGTACTAAAGGTTAGGCGTGAGCCTAAATACGCTTGTACCGCCTTCCACTCATTGGATGTAAACCGACCATCCCGATCCGAAACAATTGTCTTGGGCACGCCATGATACCGTACAAATTGCTCCACAAAAAGGCGTACCAAAACATCCACGTGTGCTTCCTTCTTCATTGGAATGAACCGGGCCACCTTTGTCAGTCGATCCACAATAACCCACACCGAATCATTCCCGGAGCGTGAGCGAGGTAGCCCATGGACAAAGTCCATGGAGATATCCTCAAACTTCCATTCAGGGATAGGCAATGACTGCAACAAACCACCGGGACTCCTGCATTCAGCCTTCACTCTTTAGCAAGCTTCGCAATGTGTAACATAGTAGCGAACATCCTTCTTCATTCCCGGCCAACACATGGTCTTCCGCAATCCGGCGTACATCTTAGCAATACCCGGGTGCACTGAATATTGAGAGGAATGTGCCTCTCTCAATATAACCTCCCAAATTTTGCCGCCCTTGGGAATATAAAGTCGGCAACGAAAATAAACGAGGCCGTCTTTTAGTGTGTACTCATCGGTGGTCCCATCTTCAATTGCCTTGATTGTCAGGGCCAAGGCCGCATCCATTCCTTGCTCCACCCGAATCCGGTCTCGGATATCACAAACTATGCTCATGTTGGCCAAATACTCCGCATACTCTGCCGAAGGAGCCTTGAATACTAGAGTAATTTCCATCTCTTCGACCATCCGAGCCAACTCCATACTCATCAACCGAGACTCTGGGCTAGAGCCTGGCGCTTTCCTACTCAAGGCATCGGCTACGGAGTTCGCTTTCCCGGGGTGGTAGTTCATGGTGAACTCATAGTCGCATAGAAATTCCAACCACCGTCGTTGTCTCATGTTCAACTTCTTCTGAGTGTGGACATACTTCAAGTTCTTGTGATCAGAAAAGATCTCGCAGTGTAAGCCATATAGGTAATGCCTCCAGACCTTCAAAGCGAACACCACTGCTCCCAGCTCCAAATCATGAACCGGGTAATTGATTTCATGTTTCTTTAACTGTCTTGAAGCATAAGCGATCACGTGTCCGTGCTGCATCAGCACCACACCCATCCCTTGATATGACGCGTCCGTGTAAACCTGAAATCCTTCCTTCCCCGATGGAAGTGCAAGGATGGGGGCGGAGGTAAGCCTATCTTTTAACTCTTGAAATGCCGCTTCACATTGAGGTGTCCACTCAAATGGCACACCCTTCTTCGTCAAGGAGGTAAGAGGAAGGGCAATCTTGGAAAATCCTTTCACGAACTTGCGGTTGTAGCCAGCAAGTCCAAGAAAGCTTCGTACATCGGCCGCCGACTTCAAGGGCGACCACTCCTTCACGGCCCGCACCTTTGCTGGATCCACTGCTAACCCTGCTCCACTGATCACATGCCCCTAGAAGGCAACCTCCTTAAGCCAGAATTCACACTTGCTAAACTTGGCATACAAGGCATGCTCCTTCAATTTCTTCAAAACCAAGGTCAGGTGCTCGACATGCTCCTCCTCCATATTTGAGTAGACCAAGATGTTGTCGATGAAAACAATGACGAAGATGTCCAAGTATGGTTCAAACACCTTGTTCATTAGACTCATGAAGGCTGAAGGCGCATTTGTGAGCCCAAACGGCATTACTGTGAACTCATACAAACCATATCTCGAACTGAAGGCTGTTTTCTGAATATCCCCCTCATGTATCCTCAACTGATAGTAGCCAGAGCGCAAGTCTAGTTTAGAGAACCAATGTGCTCCCACTAATTGATCGAACAACTCGTCGATCCGAGGTAGCGGATAAGTGTTCCGCACCGTCAACCGATTGAGTTCCCGATAATCTATGCACAATCGCAGGGTTCCATCCTTCTTCTTCACGAACAGCACAGGGGCTCCCCATGGTGATGAACTGGGGCAAACAAACCCTGAATCCACTAGTTCCTGTAGTTGAACTCTAAATTCTGCTAGTTCTTTCGGGGCCATTCTGTACGGAGCCTTAGATACAGGCTTGGCACCTGGTACTTGATTAATCTGGAAATCAACCTCTCTATGCGGGGGCAATCCTGGCAGCTTCTCAGGAAATACCTCGGGAAAATCCCGCACTACCCGTACATCCTTTAATTCCAACGCTGCTTCCTTCGACTCGAACCAGATCATGAAGACCTCATCCCCTTTCATATGAGCCTTTACAGCCTGAATAGAAGATAATATCATACGTGGCGCGAATCCAATACCTTGGAAGATGACGTCAGAGTCTCCATGTCTCAAATAGATCCGCTTCTCCGCACAGTCGATCCTCGCGAAGTGCCAGTTCAGCCATGCCATGCCCAAAATGATGTCGAACTCCGGCATTCTCAGAACCGTGGCCGGTGTATCAAAGGCTTTCCCATCAATAAATAACTCCAACTCGCACTTAGCGGTCGCGATCATCTTCGAGCCGTCCGGGAGGCGTACACGTCGGGCTATGCCAGTGAAGTACTGTACATCCCCCACGTCTTTTATGAAATCCTCGGACATAAAGGAGTGTGAGGCGCCGGTATCGAACAGCTCATAGGCCGTCTTCCCGCCAATAATCACGATGCCTGCAATCACATCTTGGGGGTTCCGTTCCTGCGCCATGTCAAGCGCGTACACTTGATCCCTAGCAGGGCCGGGATTACCTCTTGGCGGTCCACGTCCTCGACCACGCATATATCCCCGCCCTCGAAAAGCTGCTGGAGGGAGAGCGGGAGGGAGAGCAGGAGGGACGTTCCCAAATAACTGCGGGCAAAAACATCGGATGTGGCCCGGCTGGTTGCATTCGAAGCACACCAGACCACGACGCCCTTCAGCTTGTTGAAATTGTTGAGGCTGTGGGGGTGGAGGCAACGCAGGCGGCTGCGGAACTGGATGCTCCACCCTATAGTTTCGGTGGACACGCCTGTTAGAAAGTAGAGACAAGAAGCGAAAAGACTAGAACAAGAGAATAAACTTTTGAATAATTGAAATTTTATTATCCAAAAAAGATATCATTTACAAAGGTATGGCCTCCCTTATATAGAATGGAGGAGATAAGAAAGAGAGTATACAAACAATGTGGGACTAAACATTTACAGGCTGAGCGGCTAGAATAATGGAGACCGATCAGGCCGCGCGGTTAGACAGATGGGATAACCGCTCGGCAACTCCAGCAGGATAGAACAAGCCGTAGAGTGAGACCGCCAGACCGCTCGGTCTACAAACCGATGGATCAGACCGCTAAGCCGCCCGGTCTAATACTTCAACACTCCCCCTCAAGCTGGAGCATAGATATCAATCATGCCCAGCTTGTCACAAATGCGGAAGAAGGAAGTAGAAATCGGCTTGGTGAAGATATCTGCCAACTCCTTGTCAGAGGTGACAAAAGGAGTACAAATCTGTTTCTTCAAAATCTCATCCCGAATGAAGTGACAGTCAACCTCTATATGCTTCGTTCTCTCATGGAAGACCGGATTTCTGGATATGTGTATAGCGGCCTTGTTGTCACAGAACATAGGGAGAGGACAATCATATACCTCGCCCAGGTCAAGCATGAGAGCCCGCAACCACTTTAACTCACACGTAGTTGACGCCATACTCCGGTATTCTGCTTCGGCACTGGATCTGGAAACAACAGACTGTTTCTTGCTTTTCCAACTCACGAGATTACCTCCAACAAAGGTACAGAAACCTGACGTGGATTTACGATCGCCTTTGTCATCCGCATAACTTGAGTCTGAGTAGGCCTCAACTCTCAGATGGCCATTCTTCTGGAAGAGTAACCCTCTGCCCGGTGCTGCTTTGATATACTCTAAAATCTTCAGGGCGGACTGAAGATGACACTCCCTGGGAGCTTGCATAAACTGACTGACCTTTCCTACAGCGTAGGCGATGTCGGGTCTAGTCACCGTGAGATAGATGAGTTTGCCTACCAAACGTCTGTACCGTGTGACATCAGATAGAGGAGGCGATTCATCCGTCCACGTTTTGTCTTCTCCAACAGCCATGGGAAGATGAGCTGGTTTGGCACCTGTCAAGCCTGCTTCTCGAAGAAGATCAAGGGCATACTTCCGTTGAGAGAGGACCAAGGAGTCAGGTTTCCGCGAGATTTCTATCCCCAAAAAGTATTTTGGGGGGCCCATATCCTTCGTGACCAAGTGCTGACGGAGGTGCTTCTTCGTCAAGTCCACCCCATCTCGGTCATCACCAGTAAGGAGAATATCATCCACATATACGGCCAAAACCACCAGTCCCGAGGCCGTTTTGCGAATGAATAAGGAGTGATCGGCCGAACTCCTTTGAAAACCGATGGTTGCCACAATACCACTAAACTTTTCGAACCATGCCCTAGGGCTCTGCTTGAGGCCATAAATGGCCTTCTTCAAATGACAGACACGTGTCTCCCCCTGAGCAACATACCCAGGAGGTTGCTCCATATAAACGTCCTCCTGAAGATCGCCATAAAGAAAGGCATTCTTCACATCCAGCTGAGAAATAGCCCAAGCCCGGTTAACAGCCACAGAAAAGAGAACCCGGATGGTGCTGAGGCGAGCAACTGGAGAGAAGGTATCGAAGTAATCAACGCCATAAGTCTGAGTGAAGCCCTTGGCCACCAGCCGGGCTTTGTAGCGATCCACAGTGCCGTCGGGGCGAAACTTCACAACAAAGACCCAGCGACAGCCAACCACATCAGTGCCCACGGGAGGAGGAACCAGGGTCCAGGTACCCCGTTCAGTAAGAGTAGCCATCTCCTCATCCATGGCAGACTTCCAATGAGGGAGAGAGAGAGCCTCCTGGTAGGTACGGGGAGTAGAAGTGGCAGAGATAGCCAAGGCAAAACACCTGCGAGAAGGAGAAAGCTGATCATAAGAAACAACAGCCGTGAGCGGGTGTTGAGTACACGCCCGCACCCCTTTGCGAAGGGCAATGGGAACATCCAGATCATCGGGAGCGGCGGCGACGGGAGCGTCAGCGACCGGAGCGTCCGTGGCGGAGAAGGCTGGCCCGGGACTAGAGAGAGACGGCAGCGGAGAGGAGGGTGGAGGGGTAGGAGGGGAGACGGACTGGGAAGGAGTGGGTGGAGGAGGAGACGAAGGTGGGAAAACGGGGAGAGGTGTGGAATGAACGGAGATATCAGAAGGAAGAGAAGGAAGAGAAGAGGAAGGAGAGAAATAGGAAGCATTTTCAAAAAGGTCACGTCTGCGGAGACAAACTGCTTGCGAAGAAGGGGGTCAAAGCAGCAATAGCCTTTTTGAGTGGTAGAGTACCCCAAAAAGACACACTTAGTGGAACGGGGGGAAAGCTTGTCGCGGGTAGCGGAGGGAGCGTGAACAAAGGCCGTACAGCCAAAGACACGGAGAGGAAGAGGAAAAGGTTCCTGGTGGGGGTAGAGAAGGGAGAAGGGAGTCCGGCCGTGGAGGACCATGGAGGGAATGCGATTGATGAGATAGCAAGCAAGGAGCACAGCGTAGCCCCAATAGGAGCGAGGGACGTGCATCTGCGTCATGAGAGTACGCGCAACATCAAGCAGGTGACGGTTTTTACGCTCCGCCACCCCATTCTGTTGGGAGGTGTAAACACAAGTCGTTTGATGAATGAGGCCGTGTTGGTGAAAGAACGCGGAGAACTCATGAGACAGATATTCCTTGGCATTATCAGAACGTAAGACTTTAATCGAAATAGCAAACTGAGTCTTAATCATAAAGTAAAAAGATTGCCAAACAGAGAATAGTTCAGAGCGATCCTTTAAGAGATACACCCAGGTACAGCGAGTAAAATCATCGATAAAAGTTACAAAATAGGAACTGCCCCGACCAACAGTGAGGGTAGGAGCAGGACCCCATACATCAGAATGAACAATATCAAAAATGCGAGAGGAGCCACGACCTTGCTTCGGTGGGAAGGAGGAGCGATGATGTTTGCCAAGCTGACACGCATCACAGTTGAGCGGAGAACTGGTGGGAGGTAAGTGGGGCAGAAGCTGATGAATAAGCCGGGGAGGAGGATGTCCAAGACGAAGATGCCACTGAAGGAGATCAGCAGAGGAGGAGTAGGCAGAAAGAGCAGAAACATCGTCGAGGAAGTAGAGGCCGCCGCTCTCAGTCCCAGTAGCAATCGTCCGCTGGGTCCTCGGGTCCTGAAAAGAACAAGTAGTGGGAGTGAATAAAACGGAGCACTGAAGTTGCCGACATAAAGTGGTAACTGATAACAAATTGCACGGGAACTTCGGGACATAGAGGGTATCCTCCAAGCAAAGCGATGAAGTGAGTTGAACCATGCCCGTCCCATGAACCGGAGACGGGGAACCATCCGCCACACGAACTGGGGGTAAGCGGTCATGGGTCTCCAGACGGGAGAAGCAATGAGGGTTGCCCGCCATATGATTGGTGGCACCGGAGTCAATCAGCCATTTACCTTGGGTAACGACGTGGGCACTACCTGACGTCGTGGCCACAGAGGCAGACGGCCTAGAAGAGGCGGAGGCCGAAGGAGCATCACCGGAAGGGCGAAGATGAGGATGTTTCTGCCAGCAGCGATCAACAGTATGGCCAGTACGACCACAGTGAGAGCAGAAGAACCGGGAGGAACCCCGTCCGCCGGAGGAGCCACGGCCACTCGGGCCCCCCCGCTGAGCCTGGTGTGCAAAGGAGTCCGGCGAAGGGGGGGAGGCCAGCAGAGGCCGCTGGAGGAGAGAAGTAACGGCGGCAATGCGGGCCGCAGTGGCATCCAAAGTAGGAGATTCCGCCTCACCCAAGATCTGCTGGCGGATCATATCATAAGAGTCCGGAAGACGAAGAAGGTAACAAACAACCAGGAGTTCCTGGAAGTGTTTGTGCTGGTCGGCCAAGTCCGCAGAGAAGGGGCGATTCTGGAGGATTTCAGCCCCAAGAGCCTGGACCTGCTGATAAGCCGCAGCGGGGGACATGGAAGGGCGGGCGAAGAGGTCCGCATAGAGAGTATAAATGCGGGACGTCTGGCCCCCCTTAGAATAGAGAGCAGCGAGGTGAAGCCATGCGGCCTTGACCGTCTCATCATGGCGAATGACGGGAAGGCACTCATCAGAAAGGCTGTTGGCCAGCCAGGTGCGAACAAGAGCATCACTCGCATCCCAGTCATCAAACTCAGGAGAGGTGCGAGGAGGAGGGTCATCGGTGAGGTGATGACGCTTGCGTTGAGAACGAAGGAGAAAGGTGAAAGAAACGCTCCAATCGGGATAGTTGGAGCCCACAAGCTTGGAAAGGGTGCGAAGGTTACCCGAAGGAGGAGGAGGAGGAGAAGGAGCTGCAGGAGTAGTGGTGAGACCGGAGGTAGTCATAGAACCCCGGAAGCAGAAGAAGCCGCACGAACAGAGGCGGTTAGAAAAACAGAGGAAGCCGCGCGAACAGGAGCGGCTAGAAAGAGGCACTGCGGGGAAGAGGTCGCGCGGTCTGAAAAGGCCGAGCGAACAGAAGAGAGGAGAAGAGCAGGTGACCGCGACCAAGATGCGGGTAAGAAAGAGACAACCCGCACGGTCAGGCAGATCACAGCAGCGGCAAGAAGGCGGGCAAAGGCACTGCGGGGAAGAAGTCGTACGAACTGAGAAGCCCGAGCGAACAGAAGAGAGGAGAAGAGCTGGCGACCGCGACCAAGATGCGGGTGAGAAAGGAACAACCCGCACGGTCAGGCAGATCACAACAGCAAACCGCGTGGAGAGAGACAACACACGCGGACAGGGACAGACCGCAGCGACTAGGAAGTCGGAGAGGCAAGAGAGAACAAGAGGCGCGGCGACAACTAAACAGGTCGGCGCGACAAAGAGAAGAAGGAGAGGAGAACCAAGAAGGAGCAAGCCGCGCGAACAGGTCTGCGGACAAGAAACAAGCCGCGCGGATAGAAACAAGCCGCGCGGATAGAAGAGAGGGCAAGCCGCGAAGCAAGTCGCAGAACGCCGAAAAGAAGCCGCGAACAACAGAGGGCGCACAGAATCAGGAGGAAATGACCGTGTCCTCTGATACCATGTTAGAAAGTAGAGACAAGAAGCGAAAAGACTAGAACAAGAGAATAAACTTTTGAATAATTGAAATTTTATTATCCAAAAAAGATATCATTTACAAAGGTATGGCCTCCCTTATATAGAATGGAGGAGATAAGAAAGAGAGTATACAAACAATGTGGGACTAAACATTTACAGGCTGAGCGGCTAGAATAATGGAGACCGATCAGGCCGCGCGGTTAGACAGATGGGATAACCGCTCGGCAACTCCAGCAGGATAGAACAAGCCGTAGAGTGAGACCGCCAGACCGCTCGGTCTACAAACCGATGGATCAGACCGCTAAGCCGCCCGGTCTAATACTTCAACAACGCCCTCCACCTCTTTGGTGTCCTCTTCCTCCTCTAAAGTCTCGCCTCCTTCTATTCCATGGGCCGGCTTCCATCACGTCCTCCGCAGGCCTCTTACTACATCCCATGTGGTCCGCCTCCAATCTTTTTGCCATATCAATGATCTCCGCCAAGCTACCATCCGCTATAAACAAAAGGGACTGCCTTAGGGAGTCTCGCAGCCCTTTGTAGAAGCACTTGGCATAGCCTCTGTCATCCAACTCGTAAGAATCCGCAAACCTTGCGAGATGCTGGAATTCCCACTGGTATTCCGTAACCGTCTTTGATCCCTGCTTTAATAGAAGGAACCTCTGCTCAAGCTCATCTCGGGCCGACGTAGGGATAAAGTGCTCCAAGAAAACACCCGAGAATTCACTCCAACTTATCTCTGTGTAGATTCAGCCTTGAAAGGTAGATCCCATGAGGGACTTCCACCACCTCTTCGCATGGAAGTCCAAGACGGACACTGCCAATGTCACTGCCATGTTGGCCGGGCAACGGATACCAGCCAACAACTCCTGTACCATGTCTAGACATTCCTCTGTGTGTACGGCTGACTCCGCCCCAAGGTAGACGGGAGGGGAGAGAGCCCGGAAGGTGCTCAGCCAGTTGGAGCTCGGGGCCTGTTGTTGCACCGGAGCCTGCTGTGCCTTAAAAGCATCAAGAATGGCGGTGAGCGTCTGCCCCAACTCAGACTGTTGCAACTGAGTGGGTATGGGAGGGGTAGGAGTACACCCCATCGACTCAACATGCAGTGGAACCTACACGTACACGACAAATTTGTGGTCAGGTTGGCTAAACTCAAGGTCAAAGTTGGACAAACTTAATGTGAATTACATATGGGCACACCACTGCTTCCGCTAAGTCAGTTTGTCCCCAAACCGACTAACCAAACGGGGGTGGCACCATTGTTGGATGACTTCCTTAGTTGAGGATCGTGACAAACTGATACCATTTTATAAAACCCCCCCTCCCCGGATCCCAAAACACGGCACAAAGGGGGAGTCTTATGCCCGGAACAGCCGCCTTGCGGTAGCATTAGCACACGGCCTAACCTGTACCACAAGACGACTATTCCGCCGGCTACAAACATATCAATATAAATGCCAACCCAACCAAATAAATAAGCAAGAGAAGTCAAAATCCACACTAAGTATATAATGTCCAAAAGCATGAAATGATGAGAAGCTAAACATGCTTCTACAAAATATCAGAGTACAGCTAATCATTGCCCAACGGGCTACATCAGAGTAATCGAAATACTAACATCAGTAACCGACGGTATCGACGACACCGTCACATCAGGCCCTGTCGTCCTGGCCTGGCTGTCCTGCTGCGTAGGCTGCGGCTGCCCTACCTGTGGCGTGACCTCCTAAAAAGGAAGACGTAGCAACTGTTAGTCGAAACGACTAAGTGGTTTCATATCCGCTCCCCCGGCGACTCCTCGGCACCGGGCGGAGAAAAGGAACAAAAGTACATTACATGTATATTGAGTATAAAAGTACAAACAGGTGACAAGGTACATGAGTATCAATGTATAATAGCAGTTCTACAAAGCTATCCATATATAAACTAACTATTCTACAAGAGCCATCAAGGTATGGTAACAAGTGTAAGAAAATCTACAGCAGGAAAGTAACTTAACTTATAAGGATGCCCATACAAGCTTATAAGTTAAGGATCGATTTGCATAAAGTAACTCATCGTATAAGAGTGCCCATACAAACTTATACGATGAGGATCCTGTTGTGTAATGTTATGAAATGCTATGAATGCTATGCAATGACTCACCCATGCACACCCATGCAATTGCTATGTCGACACAGACTGTAGTTCCCACTTTTCGAGCAGGTAGCTAACCTCTCAGGCATCAGCCGCCGTGGCCAGGCGGTGACAGTAGAACGGGCACTTCTACTACTAGGCGGGTATCACACTACTTCACCTAGGCCTCCGTACGCCTCAACGCTAAGAACACGACAGCGGAGCCCATGCGTACTATGGCCCAGCAGGGTCTTGGGTAGATGTGCACCAAGAACACAGCCCGAACTGGCCTTGCGTGACCCGGAAGGGGCCTCGAAAGAAAGCACGAGGACACAGCCCAAAGGTTCACATGGCCGGAGGGGCCTCGGGATGTGAACACCGAGGACACAGCCCAAACCGACCAAGTCTAACTGCCAACTCCCGTCGGTGTGACGACTGGCGAGCCCGTAGACCTGCCACACTATCCTTAACCCAGGATTACGACACCGCGTGTCGACTCACACCACATGCAAATACCACATCAACATAACATGGAAGAGGCCTCGGAAGTAAACACGAGGACACAACCCAACCATCCATCCACACCTTATCTCAACACAACCAAAACAAGTGACGGTCAACATCGCACTTACATCCCTTCACAATACTACCCGTAGGAAGACGACTATCTAAGTATTGGACTACAAGACTCATTTCATTAATCAAACATGTCCATGATCATAATCTATTTATCTATATGACTTTCCAGATGATGACAATGTAATATAAACATGATGCGCATATAAAGATCTATCACACTTTTCATTTGATAATGTCATAATATAAACATGAAGTGCACAATTATCAGTCTTTCAATTCCTACCAAATCGATTCGTTTAAATAAGATTGTTTCTCAATTTGATCATATAAAATCCGCAACAAATGATTAATCATTCATCCAAGCCAAGTGTCTCGCATTATTAATTCCACCGAGTCAAAATCCATTTTCCATTAAGTCCAAAATTTAGGTGCAGGCTGAATCTGGACAGCAACTTCGGCCGGAGATTCCTGAAGCTACAGGAATCCAGTGAAGACGTGTAACCCCTCGATGGAAAGGTCTTTCCGAGGTCTACAACTCTCGTATTCAGACCTCAACCCAGATTCGATATTATCCTATTTGAAATCGGACTTGAAGTCCGCTGCGTACAGAACACAGTTTCTGCATACAGGATTTATTGAACACCATTTTCGTTTAGACTTTCCCGTGGCTACATACTTCGCCAGACGTCATGTAACCATTCGTTGGAAAGGTATTTTTAAGCGCTTCAACTTTCGTGTTTAGCCGAAAGCCCAGATCTGGCCATGGCACACTTAAAAATGGCCACAAAGTTCGCTGCGCGCAGAATACAGATTCTGCGCGCATCTTAAGGCGGCATGAACGACATCGGTTCATCTTCCTCCTCAATGCGATCATCCCAAATCATTCCAGAATTTCCTCCACCCTTATTCAACCTCATGAGGCCAATACTCTTCACGAAGCCATCCTCCATCATCACATAGAAGAAGAGAGTGGTTGAAGAGATCTAAAATCTAGAACACAAGTCCTAACATGGCCAAACCTACAAGACTTCTTCTCTCCATCAAGACTCTTTTGAGCCGATGTCACTCCTAGGAAAATAACTATAGATCTAGCACCAAGGGAGAGGGCAGGAAACTCACATTGGCTCCAGCGGTACCACCATTTTCGGCCATGGATCTCGTAGTTCTCCTTGGCGACATCTTCTCTTTCACGGCGATGGCGGATCTCCTTCGGTAGAACTTGCTCCAGCAGTTTTCCCTCTCACCAGGAGTTCTCACAGGAAATAGGGAAAGAAAAGAGAATGAAAACGGCTAGGGTTTTCTCTCCCCCTTATATATAAAATGTAACACGGGTAGGGACACGACCGTGTCCGTACCCGTGTCCTGCTTCCGTGAAACGGCAATGGCGGTTTCCATGTCGGTTCAATGCTTGACACGGGTAGGGACACGCCCGTGTCCCGACCCGTGTCCACATGACACGGCTGTGTGCCTACCCGTGTTACATTTTATATATAAGGGGGAGAGAAAACCCTAGCCGTTTTCATTCTCTTTTCTTTCCCTATTTCCTGTGAGAACTCCTGTTGAGAGGGAAAACTGCTGGAGCAAGTTCTACCGAAGGAGATCCGCCATCGCCGTGAAAGAGAAGATGTCGCCAAGGAGAACTACGAGATCCATGGCCGAAAATGGTGGTACCGCTGGAGCCAATGTGAGTTTCCTACCCTCTCCCTTGGTGCTAGATCTATAGTTATTTTCCTTGGAGAGACATCGGCTCAAAAGAGTCTTGATGGAGAGAAGAAGTCTTGTAGGTTTGGCCATGCTAGGACTTGTGTTCTAGATTTTAGATCTCTTCAACCACTCTCTTCTTCTATGTGATCCCTCAGATTATCTTTCTGAAACCTTATCTGTGCATTCAAATAGTTGACTCCATCTTTGTAGAAAGGTTTAAACTTTTGAAGCTGTTGAGCAATAGCCTTCTGTGAATCTTCAAGCACAGTTTTAAAAGCAGTAAGGATCTCTTGTAACTTCTTATCAAAAGCTTCTTTGGCATTTGCACTTTCTACAGACTGTGCAGTAGCTATGGTTTTCAGTTCAGTGACAATGGCATTATGGGATGCTGCCAGATTATCATTCATTCTTATTTAATTTTTCAATACATATCCTTGTTTTACTGCCATGTCATCCACTTGAGTTTTGATCTTTTCTTGATGAGTGGTCAAATAGACTACTGCATTTCGTCCCTTATGGAAGCAGTCAGTCATTTCTTTCTTGTTAAGATTCACTTCAAATCTGATAGATTTAATGTCTTGTGCAAGATCAAATTGAAGTGACTTATGCCCTTCATCCATGTACTTTTCTAGAGCTTGCCTTTGCTCATCTAGCTTAATTTGTAAAGCCACCATCAGTGAACTGTAATCAGTAGTGGTGGCAGGTTGTGGAGCAACTGTCTGTAGGGCTTTCTTATAGTTCTGGCTTCTTATCTTGAAGACCTGGAACTTCCTCTTCTTGGCTCTAGCAGCCTCCTCATCCTCTGAAGCAGAAGTGCTAGCTATATCCACTCTATCCTTAGGACTAGGATGTGAATCCTTCTCAGTCCTTGGTATTCCTTCAGCATCTCTTGGCTCCTTAGTCTCTTTCCTTGTAGTTTGCTCTACAGTATCCACATGCTCCCCCTGAACATGGGCCTTCTCCCCCTCAGTAACAGCTTGCTCTCTCTCAAAATCAGTTTGCAGAAGATCATGGAACAGTTCTTCTAATGTGAATTCCTGTTGAGAGTGGGCTGGAGAATCTCTGATCTCATCTACCACTTTATCTGCAACAGATGTGTCCTCCATGACAATATCTTGTGGTTGAGGGTGTATTTGTGTTTGCTGATGAACATTAGGTAATAAATCAGTCAAAACTTCATCCACAATAAGGAAATCTAATTGATTAATGTCAATTAGTACCTCTAGTATGGTTTGGGTAGCTTGTTCACTCTCCAGTGGAGTTGGCTCTTCCATAAGTAAAGGCTCCCCCTGGAGTGGATCCATCAGAATTGGGCTAGCTGAGGGTATCTCCCCTGCCTTTGGGCATCCTCTTGTCTTACTGGAGACTGTCCAGCAGTTCCTGTCTCTTCATCATTAGGAGTAAACACTACTTGCTCTTCAGAGCTGCTGGAGGATTCTTGAGCCACAATGACTGTCTTCTTCTTCTTCTTCTTCAGGGGTGTGTCCTTTTGTGGAGATGGCAGTTCCTTTGTCAGCACCCTATCCCATCTTGAGAAAATTCTCAAATCCATTTTCCTCATGTGGTTAATCTTTGAACCTGCAGCTTGGTTCATTACCTATGGTATACTACCAGCTAGGTATAGACTCAGTATTCTACCCAGATTGGGCTTCTTCATACTTTCTTTTATCTTCTCAAACACAACTGCAGACCAATCAGTAGTAAGTTTGAAGATAATTCTTGTCATCAAACTGAACATATAAGCTGAGATTTTGTCATGTCCTCCAGGCTTGCTCAGGATGACCTTTCCAACTATTTCAGACAAGAATTTTCCTTGGATGTTCATCCCTTTTCTATTGAAAATAGATCCAATTTTCAGACTGGAATCCAGTCCACACCATCTCAATGCCTCTCTAGTTTTATAAGCAGATACATCTTCTTCCTCCTTAGTTCTTGGTAGTTGAAGTACCTTTCTCAGACTTTTTTGTGTGACCTTGACTTTGTTTCCATGAACTCTGGACTTAATCTTGAGTCCAGTATCAGCAATTGAAGCTGCACTCAAAAATTCCAGGACCTCTTTCTTCCAGACCTTGATTGGTTCAGATACAAGATATTCCAATCCAGTCTTGGCTATTAGGGTTACCACACCTTTGATTTCGGGTTCCGCGTCATCAAAGGCATGGCGCACGAGCTCATATCCTTTATTAACATTCTCTTCTAGCTTGGGCGTCATTAGGGTGTGAAGAAAATTTGAATTTGGAGAAGAGAGATGTCGACACACAAGTTTGGTCTCGAAACTTTGGTGAGCGTGTCGACAAACACAAGGGAAAACCTATTTATACCTTTCTAGAATCGAAGGTGAAAAGGAGTGTCAAAATACTTAAATTGCGTCGACACTGTTGAAAAGTGTCGACACTTACTTATAATGTCTCGACAACTATGTGTCGACACAAGTATAGTCGACAGAATATATGTGTCGACACTTATATATGTGTCGACACCACTCAGCTCGACACTTAGTCGAGACTATACTAGACTAATTTAGTGTAAATCCTAAGTGTCGACACCACCCTGGATGTGTCGACACCTACCCTGCATGTGTTGACAATAATTCTCTGAAGTGTTGACACAGACTTCCTAGATGTGTCGACACCATTTCTCTGAAGTGTCGACACCACTACTATGTGTCGACACAGATAACTCTATGTGTCGACACCATTTTACTTAGCCAATTTTGTAAACTATTCTAAGTTTATCATCCCTAATTCAATTTTAAATTTATTGAATTTGGTTTCATCTAAGGGCTTAGTATACATATCAGCTAACTGATTATCTGTATTTATATACTCTAGGGAAATATCTTCTTTTTCCACATGTTCTCTTAGAAAATGGTACTTTATTTCTACGTGCTTAGTCCTACTATGAGAAATAGGATTATTTGCAATAGAAATAGCACTAGTAGAATCACAAAATAAAGGTGTTCTACTTACTTGAATACCATAATCTTCTAGCTGATGTTGTATCCATAGTAGTTGTGCACAGCAGCTTCCTGCAACAACATACTCTGACTCAGCTGTGGAGATAGCCACACTGGTCTGCTTCTTGCTACTCCAAGACACTAGCCTTCCTCCTAGAAATTGACAGGTACCTGTTGTACTTTTCCTATCTTCCTTGCAGCCTGCAAAATCTGTATCTGAATAACCTGTCAGTTCAAAGTCTCCATTCCTAGGGTACCAAAGGCCTAGATAAGGAGTGCCCTTAAGATATCTCAATATTCTTTTGACTGCTGTCAAATGAGATTCTTTAGGGCATGCTTGGTACCTAGCACAGACACATGTAACATAGATGATATATGGTCTACTAGCAGTCAAATACAGTAGGGGGCCAACTATCCCTCTATATAAAGTTTCATCTACAGGTTTCCCTGCATCATCTTTGCATAAAGACATTGTTGACCCTATAGGAGTTTTCATGGTAGTGGATGATTCCATACCATACTTATCAATTCTAGGGTGAACTTAGACTGGCATATGGATAAACCATCCTCAGTCTGTCTAACTTGGAGACCCAAGAAGAACTTAAGTTCCCCATACTGCTCATTTCAAATTGTCCTTACATAAGTTTTGCAAACTTTTTGCAAAGACTACTTTCTGTAGACCCAAATATGATGTCATCTACATATATTTGGACTAAGATAATCTTGTCTCTGGATTCCCTAAGGAATAGAGTCTTGTTTATTTTCCCCCCTGTGAATTTATTCTCAATGAGGGAACTAGACATGGTCTCATACCAAGCCCTAGGTGCTTGTTTTAACTCATACAAAGCATTCCTAAGTCTATAAACATAATTAGGTTTAGTTGAATCAACAAAACCTGATGGCTGTTCCACATAGACTTCTTCCTTCAGATTTCCATTCAGAAAAGCTGACTTAACATCCATTTGGCATACCTTGAACCCTTGAAATGTTGCATAGGCAAGGAACATCCTTATTGCTTCTAGTCTTGCTACTGGAGCAAAGGTCTGATCAAAATCAATACCTTCTTCCTGCCTATATCCTTTTGCAACAAGTCTAGCTTTGTTCTTTATAATCACTCCATTTTCATCCAACTTGTTCCTAAAGATCCACTTAGTTCCTATAATGTTGTGGTCTTTTGGTTTAGGAACTAGCTCCAAGACTTTGCATCTTTTGAACTGGTTCAGCTCCTCTTGCATTGCCTCAATCCAATGAGGGTCTAGGATGGCTTCTTCAAATTTCTTTGGCTTTACTTGGGAAAGAAAGCTGGAGTAGAGAACTGAACTTAGGTTCCTGCTCCTTGTTTGTACCCATTGTCTGAGATCTCCAATAATTTGATTGGCTGGATGATCTTTTAAATGCCTATTTGCTGGAGGCAGCCTGTCTTCTGGTTGTACACCTTCAGCTTCTTCATTTAGCAGCTCCTCTTGGTCTTCTTCAGCAACTGGAGTATCTTGTACTCCCCCTGGACAACAGCCACTATCATTTACTTGCTGATTTGCGGTAGGACCTTCAGTTAAGGTAAGCTTGTCCATCTTCTTAGTTACACCTGTAGAGCTGCAAACACTTCCAGGCAATTCATTGTTAATGAGTCTAGCTTCATCAAAAACTATATGAACAGACTCTTCTATAACTTGAGTAATCAAGTTGTAGACCCTATACGCCTTACTGTTGTTGCTGTACCCAACAAAGATCCCCTCTTGGGATTTGACATCAAACTTGGTTAAATTAGACTTACTATTGTTAAGTATATAACATTTACAACCAAAGATCCTGAAATATGATAGATTTGGTTCTCTGCCCTTCACAATCTCATAGGGGGTCTTATTGTGGCTCTTGGTGATAGTAGCCCTATTGATCACATGACATGCAGTATTAACTGCCTCAGCCCAGAAATATTCTGGGAGAGATGTGTCACTCAATAGGGTTCTACCAGCCTCTATCAAGGTTCTATTTTTCCTTTCAGCAATACCATTTTGCTGAGGTGTTCTTGGTGAGGAAAATTCCTGAAATATCTCAAACTCTTCACATAGCTTTGTCATACTATCAGACTGGAATTCAGTACCATGGTCACTTCTTATTTTGACCACTGTACTGTCTAACTCATTCTGAATTTGTTTGACAAAACTATAAAAGATACTAGGAGTTTCAGATTTTTGCCTTAGGAAGAATACCCAGGAAAACCTTGAATAATCATCTACAACCACAAATGTGTAGACCTTCCTACCTAGGCTGTGAACTGGCATAGGACCAAAAAGATCCATATGCAAGAGGTATATGCACCTCACAGCATCTTTGTTCTCAATGCTATGAAAGGTGGATCTGGTCTGCTTGCCTTTCTGACAAGCTGAGCATATCTCATCCTTTATGCACTTAACTTGAGGACCATTCCTCACTAACGCTTTGCTAAAGAGTTGGCCAATTGTCTTATAGTTAAGATGAGCCAGCCTCTTGTGCCATTTAACACAATGTGAGACTTTCTCATCAGCTACAAGACAAACAGGAGAAACTATGTTCTCACACATAATATCTAGACAATAGACATTTCTCTTCCTATATCCTGTCAGAATGATCTTTTGATCACTTGACCTACTGATATGACATCTATCCTTGACAAATGAGATGTCAGATCCTAAATCACTCAGCTGACTTATGCTAATGAGGTTATGTTTCAAACCCTTTACATAAGCCACTTGAGTAATTGTAATAAGGTTGCTAGAAATGTTACCAAAGCCTTTGATGATTCCTTTTTCTGAACCACCAAAGGTAACCTTAGGACCATCCTTGATTGGTGTATAGTCCTTCAGCAATCCCCTAGTTCCAGTCATGTGCCTGGAACATCCACTGTCCAAGTACCATATTGGGGTATTGCCACTTGGACTCACCTGCAAAACAGATTACTTAACTTTAGAACCCAAATAATTCTTGGGTCCTTGATGCAAGTTAGTCTGACTCTTAACAAAACTACCTGTAGCTTTTCTAGCAGGCAGTTTGCTACTCATCTTGGCACTTGAATTATGCCAACAATCTATGACAAAGTGTCCTATCTTGCCACAATACCAGCACTCAAACCTGTTGTACCTTTGTTTGGATACAACCCTTGCTGTAGTATCTATAGCAGGCTTTTTGTTAAGTGCTGGGGCTTTGCCCTTAGACTTGGACCTAACTGTCCTGGCAGGTTTTGTAAACCCCAATCCAGTCTTACCCTTTTGAGGAATAAACTCATCTATCAAAGGTAAAACTGATTTTGGTTTAGAAAAACTTGCTACAATATCTCTCTCCTTCTAAAGTCTAGCCTCCAGATTTCTAATTTGATCATTTTTAAATGTAATAGTCCCCATCTGAATAATTGTAATATTCTTCAGTCTGGCTATTTCATTTAATTTCTGATCTAATAACTTGTCAAAATCTGATACAGCCACTTTAAGACTAGCAATCTCCTTTGCCTGAGTTTTGGCCAAGAGTTTGCTTTTCTTCAAAGCCTACAACAATACTCTATATTCATCAATTAAGTGATGAATGTCTCCCTCAGATTTAGATCCACTCTCATCACTTGATGCTGATGTATCTGAATCTGACTCAGTACTAGAAATTGAACTTGAAGAACAATTTTGTACCTGACTAGGTCCAGGCTGATCCTGGATTTTGTCTCCTTCTGATAAGGCCATTAGTCCCTTGCACTGAATGTCCTCATGCTCATATATTGAGTTCATTAGCTGCATGAACTCATTTTCTTCTTCTTCAGCAAACAAGCCAATATAGGCTTCAGCTTCTGAATCTGTTTCTGAAGATGACATATCAGTCAGACTTTTATCCTTCTTGGCAATAAAGGACCTTTCCTTTTTGCCCTTGAACTGTGTCTTCTTCTTGTCAGTGGACTCTTTCCTCTTTTCTGGACAATCAACTATTACATGTCCTTGTCTATTGCAACAATAGCATACTATCTTTGAGGATGTAGTTTTACTAGACTTGGACTTTCTCCTGTCATTCCTTGATGACTTCCTGTTCTGATAATAGTCATCTTTTGGTTATGAAGTGGATGTCTTGGACCTCCACTGCTTCTTCTTTAGAAACTTCTGAAAGTGCCTAGTAAATGTAGCAAAGTCTTCATCACTTCCACTGCTTTCTGACTTCTTGCTATCTGAAGTATCTGATACTGTCTTAGCAACTATTTGTGGTGGAGATGGAGACTTGCTTTTATATTTCCTAGTGGCTTCAGTCTTGAAGGCCACTGCTCTTTCTTTGTGCTCCACTCCTGTAGTCTTTTCTTCCTCCTTCCTTACCATTAACTGCATCTCATAGGATAACAGTTTTCCAAACAAAGTTGGAGGAGGAATGTCTGCTAATTTGGACATTTCCCTTATGGCACAAATCTTAGTATCCCAGTCTTTAGTTAGAGATCTCAAGAACTTATCATTCAGCTCATAATTGCTGAATTCTCTTCCATAGGACATTAACTCATTAACAATCTTATATAATTTCTTGTAGCACTCAGTAATGCTATCAGACCTGCCTTGTCTGAAGCTTTCATACTCCTGATTTAATAAAGACTTCCTGTCTTGTCTTACCTCTTCTGATCCCTCCATATAGACTATCAGTGTGTCCCACATTTCTTTTGATGTTTTACAATGAATCAGATTCTGTAATGTGGCATCATCAATTGCACTTACAATAATATTATGGGCCCTCTTGTCCATAGTGGCCAGAATTATTTCATCCTTGGTCATTTCAGAATAGCCTTTTGGAGTTCTCTGATTTGCATCTAAAACAAATACTTTCATTGGCACATAAGGCCCTTCTTTAACAGTAATATATATTCTTGGGTCTGAGGCTTCCATAAAAAGTCTAACCCTTTCTTTCCAAATGCCAAAGATCTCCTTTCTGCAGATTGGCAATTTCATGGATCCTAGCTCTTTGTGATTCTCAGTTGAACCCATTTTCTTGATTCTTGATTATACTGATTCTGCCTACAGGACCTTAACTCAGACAATTATGTCCTTTTTGAGTAACCTCGCTCTGATACCACTTGAAAGAACTAGTGCCTAAACACCTAGAGGGGGGGGGGGTGAATAGGTGCACTTAATCTTTTTAACTTTTAGGGCAGAATCACTTAATTATTAGACCTGTTTTTGCAATTCCTCTACAGAAATTCAGCACATAAAACACAGCAAACACAGAATGAATCACACAGAGTACACACAGTTTTTATAGTGGTTCCCCAAGGTCTGGGTACATCCACTTCCCCTCTTCTCCTATCTAGTAGTGTACTAGATTCAGCCTAACTTCTCCACTACTCCTCAGATCCTCAGATATTACAACTCAGAACCCCAAACAGGTTCCTACAACTCAGAGTGATCCCACTCCTATAACTCAGGCTCAATTACCCTACCACTTAGTCTTCACCAAGACTTACACTCAGAGAACAAGGTCTCCTACAACTCAGGCCCTAGGCCCTACCTCAGTCTTTAACAAGACTTACACTCATAACACACTGTCTCCTACACTCAGCCTTTATAATACAGGCTTACAGCTCAAATCCCTAAGGATCCTACAAAAAGTAAAGAATACAAAGATTAATTACCACAACTCTGATTGAGAAAGATGAGTTGACTGGCTTCTTGATGAGTTCTTGAAGGAACTTTGCAGAGATCAACCTCCCTTGGCTTTCTTCAAAGCTTCTTGAATTAGAACACAGTAGGGTTGTATCTCTTAGGCAGATGATCTTCAATCAACTGCTGACTTGAGAATCAAATCTCAATATGAAACTATCTTATCAGCCTGGTTCAATAGCTGTCATCTTAGAAGGAGCTTTCTCTCTCCAACTTCTTAGATCTTCACTTGAAGGTCTTCTTCTTGTTTGTTGTTTCTCACTTTAATGATTGCTTCCTCCAATGATGATTGTCTCTTTTTTCTGATGAAGGAATAAGCCTTTATATAAGCCTTCTTCATGGTGACCGGCTGATCCAGTTTCTAACGGTCTTCTGACAGCTCTGACAGTAGCAGTTGACCGGCTGAAATGGCAGCTGTCAAGTCATCCAGTCACTTCTTGAAAACTCTGTCACTGTCTGAAAGTGTCGAGACATATAGTCTTTATGTGTCGACACAAATAGACTAAGTGTCGACACAAGTAGACTAAGTGTCGACACTAGCCTTCATGGTGTCGACACAACTCCTTGTGTTGTAGAAACTGCTTCTCGACACTGCTTCTTCAGAATGTGTTAACACTGATCTTGTGTATCGACACAAGTCCTTCTTCTTCAATGCTTAGTTGATTTCTGCTAAGTGTCGACACAACTCCTTTGTGTCGACACATCTTCTTGTGTTGAAACTTGCTAAGTGTCGACACATCTTCTTTGTGTCGACACATGCCTTCTGTGTTGAAACTTTTGCTGAGTGTCGACACATCTTCTTTGTGTCGACACATTCTTCATGTGTTGAGACTTTGCTGATTGTCGACACTTCTTCTTTGTGTCGACACTTGTACTTAGACTTTGTTGAAATTTTGCTGAGTGTCGACACAGCCTCCTAGTGTCGACACTTGTACTTGAACTTTGTTGAAGTTTTGCTGAGTGTCGACATAGCCTCCTAGTGTCGACACTTTTGCTGTCGACAAAGTTTCTCTGAGTGTTGACACTGCTTCTAAGTGTCGACACTGATTATGTAGACATTTATTCATTGAGTGTCGACACAGCCTATATGTGTCGACACTTTCCTTCTGGTGTTGACTCTGCATTCCTAGTGTCGACACAATTAGTCCAAGTGTCGACACTGCTTCTCTAGGTGTCGACACAAGCCTTCTTAAGTGTCGACACTTTTCTTCTAGGTGTCGACATATGGACTTAGAAACTTTTCCTGCAAACCTGCAGTTACTTAACCTGCACAAAGAAACTCAAAGCACATCAAATACATCTTGATGTATATCATTGAGTAGGGTGAGGCTTCTTCAAATCAGGTACATATATTCCAATGTACCCAAGACATTCTCTCATTTAAACCTGTAGATCTGCAACCACTACTTGACAATTCACTGTTAATGAGTCTTATTTCATCAAAGACTACATGTACAGACTCTTCTACAACTTGAGTGATCAAGTTGTAGACCCTATAAGCCTTACTATTGTTGCTATACCCAACAAATATCTCATCTTGGGATTTGACAGCAAACTTGGTTAGATAAGACTTGTCATTGTTAAGTATATAGCACTTGCAACCAAAGATCCTAAAATAGGATAAGTTTGGTTTTCTGCCCTTCACAATCTCATAGGGAGTCTTTTTGTGGCTCTTGGTGATAGAAGCCCTATTGATCACATGACATGCAGTGTTTACTGCCTCAGCCCAGAAATATTCTGGGAGAGAAGTGTCACTCAATAGAGTTCTACCAACCTCTATCAATGTTCTATTCTTCCTTTCAGCAATACCATTTTACTGAGGTGTTCTAGGTGAGGAAAACTCATGAAAAATCACAAATTCTTCATACAGTTTTATCATACTTTCAGACTGAAATTCAGTGTCATGGTCACTTCTGATTTTGACCACTGTACTGTCAAACTCATTCTGAATTTGTTTAACAAAACTATATAAGACACTTGGGGTTTCAGATTTTTGTTTTAGAAAGAACACCCAGGAATATCTAGAATGGTAATTTACTACCACAAATGTGTAGACCTTCCTACCTAGACTGTGAACTGGCATATGACCAAATAGATCCATATGCAAGAGGTATAGACACCTCAATGAATCCTTATTTTTAAGGCTATGAAAGGTGGATTTGGTCTGCTTGCCTTTTTGACAAGCTGAGCATATCTCATCCTTTATACACTTAATTTGAGGACCATTCCTCACTAACTCTTTGCTAAAGAGTTGGCCAATAGTCTTGTAGTTAAGATGGGCCAGCCTTTTGTGTCATTTAACACAATGTGAGACTCTCTCATCAGCTACAAGACAAATAGGAGAAACATTGTTCTCACACTCAAAATTTAGACAATAAACATTTCTCTTCCTATATCCTGTCAAAATGATCTTTTGATATGACATCCATTCTTAATAAATGAAATGTCGTATCCTAAGTCACTCAACTGACTTATGCTAATAAAGTTATGTTTCAAACCTTTCACATAGGCTACTTGAGTGATAGTAATTTGATTACTAGAAATGTTACCAAAGCCTTTGATGATTCCTTTTTCTGAACTACCAAAGGTTACTTTAGGGCCATCCTTGATAAGTGTGTAGTCCTTCAGCAACCCCCTTGTTCCAGTTATGTGCCTGGAACATCCACTGTCCAAGTATCATATTGGGGCATGACAACTTGAACTCACCTGCAACATAGATTACTTAACCTTAGAACCCAAATAACTTTTGGGTCTTTGGTGCAAGTTAGTCTGTACTTTAACAAATCTACCTGTAGCTCTTCTAGCAGGCAGATTGCTACTCTCCTTGACACTAGAATTGTGTCAATAATCTAAGGCAAAGTGGCCCACCTTGCCACAACTCCAGCACTCAAACCTGTTGTACCTTTGTTTAGGTACTACCCTGGCTGAATTATCTACAGCAGGCTTCTTGTTTTGTGCTGGGGCTTTGCCTTTAGATTTGGACTTAGCAGTCCATGCAGTTTTCTTAAATCCCAATCCAGCTTTACCCTTTTAAGCTACAAACTCATCAATCAAGGGTAATATAGATTTAGGTTTAGAAAAACTAGCTACTATCTCTTTCTCTTTCTGAAGTCTAACCTCCAGATTTCTAATCTGATCATTCTTGAATGTGATAGTACCCATCTGAATAACTGTAATGTTTTTCAGTCTGTCTATCTCATTCAGTTTTTGATCTAACAACTTCTCTGAATCTACTGCAGCCATCTTAAGATCTGCAATTTCTTTAGCCCGAGATTTGGCCAGGTTTTTGCTCTTCTTAAGTGCCTGTAGCAAGTCTCTATATTCATCTATCAACTGATGAATATCTCCTTCAGATTCAGACCCACCCACATCACTTGATGCAGATGTATCTGACTCTGACTCAGTACTATAAATTGAACTAGAAGAATAACTTTGTACCTCACTTAGTCCAGGCTGATCCTGACTCTTGTCTCCTTCAGATATAGCCATCAGTACCTTGCACTGATGGTCTTCATGCTCATAAATTGAGTTCATTAGCTGCATGAACTCATCTTCTTCCTCTTCAGCAAATAATCCAATATAGGCTTCAGCTTCTGATTCTATTTCTGAAGATGACTGGTCTGTCAGACTCTTGTCTTTCTTAGCAACAAAGGACTTTTCCTTTTTGCTCTTAACCTGAGTCTTCTTTTTGTCAGCTGACTCCTTCCTCTTTTCAGGACAGTCAGCCACTACATGTCCCTGTCTATTGTAGCAATAACACACAATCTTTGAAGATGTAGCTTTGCTTGGCTTGGACCTGCTTCTGTCATTCCTGGATGACTTTTTCTTTTGATAGTAGTCATCTTTTGGCTGAGAAGTGGAAGGCTTAGACCTCCACTGCCTCTTCTTCAGAAATCTTTGAAAATGCCTAGTAAAAGCAGCAAAGTCTTCATCACTTTCACTGCTATCAGAACTCTTGCTATCTAAATTATCTGTGACAGCCTCAGCAATTATTTTAGGTGGAGGTGGAGACTTGCTTCTATACTTCTTAGTGGCTTCAGTA
Source organism: Platanthera guangdongensis (assembly GCA_039583875.1). Lineage (NCBI taxonomy): Eukaryota > Viridiplantae > Streptophyta > Magnoliopsida > Asparagales > Orchidaceae > Platanthera > Platanthera guangdongensis. Next base: position 168,413,076 of record CM077152.1, read on the forward strand.
TTGAAGGCCACAAACTTTTCCTTGTGCTTCACTCTAGTATTCTTCTCTTCCTCCTTTCTAGCCATTAACCGCATCTCATAAGATAGCAGTTTTCCAAACAAAGTTGGAGGAGGTATATCAGCAAGTTTGACCACTTCCCTATTGACGCAAATCTTGGTGTCCCAGTACTTAGTCAAGGATCTTAAGAACTTGTCATTCAGCTCATAGTTGCTGAAGACTCTTCCATCGGACATCAACTTATTAACTATCCTATAGAACTTCTTGTAACATTCTGTAATGCTATCAGACTTTCCTTGTCTGAAGCTTTCATATTCCTGATTTAACATTGACTTTCTATCTTGTCTTACTTCCTCTGATCCCTCCATATAGACTATTAATGTGTCCTACATTTTTTTAGAGGTTTTACAATGAATTAAGTTCTGAAATGTTGAATCATCAATGACACTAACAATTATATTCCGGGCTCTCTTGTCCATAGTGGTCAGGATGATTTCATCTTTAGTCATTTCAGAAAAGTCCTTGGGAGTTTTCTGATTTGCATCCAGAATGAATATCTTCATTGACACATATGGGCCTTCTTTGACTGTAATATATATCTTTGGGTCAGAAGCTTCCATAAAGAGTCTGACCCTCTCTTTCCATATGCCAAATATCTCTTTTCTACATATTGGTAATTTCATTGACCCCAGCTCCTTGTGATTTTCACCTGAACCCATTTTCTTGATTCTTTCTTGATTCTTAAATCTGCCTTAAGGATCTTACTCTGACTATTACGTCCTTTCTTGAGTAACCTCGCTCTGATACCACTTGAAAGAATTAGTGCCTAACCACCTAGAGGGGCGTGAATATGTATAATTTTTCTTTTACTTTAAAGACAGAAAATCTGTTCTATAATCTAAGCAGCAATTACAAATTCTACAGCTATCAGCACATCAATCACAGAAACAATCATTCACAGAGTGCACACAGTATTTATAGTGGTTCCCCAAGGTCTGGGTACATCCACTTTCCTCCTTAGCCTATCTAGCAGTGTACTAGATTCGGCCTAACTTCTGCACTTCTCCTCAGATCCTCAGATCTTACAGCTCAGAACCCCAAACAGGTTCCTATAACTCAGAGTGTCCCCATTCCTACAACTCAGGCAAACTACCCTACCCCAGCCTTCAACAAGGCCTACACTCAGAGAACGCAGTCTCCTATAACTCAGGCACAAAGCCCTACCACTCAGTCTTCAACAAGACCTACACTCAGAGATCTAAATATCTTACACTCAGCCTGTTCGGTATATTGGTCAAATGTACCTGATTTGAAGAAGCCTCACCCAACTCAATGATATACATCATAATGTATTTGATGTATGTTTGAGTTATTTGTGCAGGTTAAGAAAACACTGGACTGAAGCAAAAAGTTTCTAAGTCCATGTGTCGACACCCAGAGGAAAAGTGTCGACACTTAAGAAAGCTTGTGTCGACACCTAGACAAGCAGTGTCGACACTTGGAGTCATTGTGTCGACACCTGGGATGCAGAGTCAACACCAGACAGAAAGTGTCGACACTTGGAGCTGTGTCGACACTCAGTGAAGAAAAGTGTAGACAGAAAGTGTCGACACAAGGAGCTGTGTCGACACCCAGTGAAGCTATGTCTACACCAGAAAGTGTCGACACTTGGAGCTATGTCGACACTCAGCAAAATTCTGCAGAGTCTAAGTACAAGTGTCGACACTCAACACAATGTGTCGACACTATGCAGAAGAGTCAGCACTTGAAGAAAGTGTCGACACCCAACACAATGTGTCGACACTCAACAGGAGTCAGCACTTGAAGTAAGTGTCGACACCCAACACAATGTGTCGACACTCAATAGAAGAGTCAGCATTTGAAGTATGTGTCGACACCCAGAACAATGTGTCGACACACAGCTAAAGACTCAACACTTGAAGAAAGTGTCGACACAAGGAGCTGTGTCGACACTTAGCAAAGAACAGAAAAAACAATAATTTATTCTAAGTACAAGTGTCGACACTATGGGAATGTGTCGACACTCAGCTGGAGTCTCAACATAAAAGACTATGTGTCGACACAAGGAGCTGTGTCGACACTCAGCATGAATCAACATAAAAGACTATGTGTCGACACCTAGAAGCTGTGTCGACACTTGACCGATTCAACACAAGAAGTTGTGTCGACACAAAGGAGATGTGTCGACACTTAGAAGAATTCAGTTAAAGATAGAAGATCAAGTACTTGTGTCGACACTCAATTTCAGTGTCGACACCTGAAGAAGAATCTGTGTCGAGACATACAAGGAGTTGTGTCGACACTTTGTAGACTTGTGTTGACACTTACACAACATGTGTCGACACTTGGACTATAAGTGTCGACACTTAAAGACAGAAAGTCTCGACACTTACAAACAGTTAGAGATTTTCAAGAAGTGACTGGATGACATGACAGCTGCCGTTCCAGCCGGTCTACAGCAACTGTCAGAGATGTCAGAAGTCAGTTATGAACCGGACCAGCCGGTTGCCATGAAGAAGGCCTATAAATAGGCACCCACAGTTTACAGAAACAGAGTAGTGATTGTTGAAGTTGTTGATCATATTGTTGAAGTAATCATTAAAGTGATACTCAAAGTATCAACACAAGAAGATCTTGCATTCCAAGTGCAGATCTAAGAAGTTGGAGAGAGAGGGCTCCATCTAAGTAATCAGCCTTTGGAACTAGGCTGAGAAGAAGGATTCAGATTCAGTCTGGATCTTAAGTGGCAGAGGTCAAGGAACAACTGCAGAGGATTCAGTCTTATTCAGTTCTATTCAAGAAGTTTTGAAGAAAGCTAAGTCAGAGTGAATCTAGCTGAGTTCTTCCAAGAACTTATCAAGAATCTCTCAACTCCCCTCCTTTAATTCTGAGTTGTAGAGTTATAATTTGTAATATCTTTTTAACTTGTAGGATCCTTTGGATCTGAGTGATTTGTAAGCCTATAATTATAAAGGCTGAGGGTAGGGCTTATTAGCCTGAGTGTAGGAGATTATGATCTCTGAGTGTAGGCCTTGATTGGCTGAGTGTAGGCCCTTGATTGGCTGAGTGTAGGCTTTGGGATAAAGCTGAGTTGTAAGGCTTTGGGCCTGAGGTAGGAACCAATTTGGGTTCTGAGACAGTGGAGAAGTTTGACCGAATCTAGTACACTGCTAGATAGGCGAAGGGGGAAAGTGGATGTACCCATATCTTGGGGAACCACTATAAAACACTGTGTGCTGTGCTGTGATTGTGCTGTTGATTGGCTGTGTATGTTTTGTTATTGCTGTTTGCTGTGCAAAAGTAGTTAGAACTCTGTGATATAACTGAGTGGCTGCCAACAAAGTTAGAAAAGGATTAGGTCACCTATTCACCCCCCCTCTAGGTGTTTAGGTACCATATCGTTCAAGTGGTATCAGAGCCAGGTTCCTCAAAAAGGACTAACAGTCTGAGGAGATCCTGTTTGGCAGATTCAGTGTAAGGCAATTCACAGATTCAAGCAATTCAAGAACATCAAGAAACATGGGTTCTTATGAGAATCACAAGGAATTGGGTTCCATGAAATTACCCATATGTAGGAAGGAGATCTTTGGGATCTGGAAAGAAAGGGTAAGGCTATTTATGGAGGCCTCAGACCCTAGAATCTACATCACAGTAAAGGAAGGGCCTTATGTGCCAATGAAGATTTCAGTATTGGATGCAAATCAGAGGACTCCAAAGGATTTCTCTGAGATGACTAAGGATGAAATTGTCCTAGCCACCATGGACAAGAGGGCACAGAACATAATAGTGAGTGCCATTGATGATGCCACTTTTCAGAACTTAATTCACTGTAAGATAGCAAAAGAGATGTGGGATACTCTCATTGTCTATATGGAAGGTTCTGAAGAAGTTAGACAAGATAGGAAGTCCTTGCTAAATCAGGAGTATGAAAGCTTTAGGCAAGGAAAGGGTGATAGCATCACTGAGTGCTATAAGAAATTTTACAGAATAGTTAATGAACTCATGTCTTATGGAAGAGAGTTCACTAACTATGAACTAAATGACAAGTTCTTAAGGTCTCTAACCAAAGATTGGGACACCAAGATCTGTGACATAAGAGAAATGGCTAAGTTGGGGGAAATTCCTCCTCCCACACTGTTTGGCAAGCTATTGTCTTATGAAATGCAGTTAACAGTGAGAAAAGAGGAGGAGAAATCAACAAGGACTGAGCACAAAGAAAGAACTGTCGCTTTCAAGACAGAAGTTCCCAGAAAGTGCAGGAATAAGTCTTCAACTCCACCTCCAGAGGTAGTTGAATCAGAGTCTGATGAGTCTGTCAGCACAAAGTCTAAGAGCAGTGAAAGTGATGAAGACTTTGCTGCTTTCACTAGACACTTTCAGAAGTTTTTGAAAAAGAAACAGTGGAGGTCAAGGCCTTCTACATCACAAGGAAAGGAAGACTCTTATCAGAAAAAGAGGTCTTCAAAGAATGACAAGAAAAGGACAAAATCAAGCAAGGCAACTGGTTCAAAGATTGTTTGCTATTGCTGCAATAGACAGGGCCATGTTATTGCAGATTGTCCAGATAAGAGAAAGGAATCTGGTGACAGGAAAAAGACTCACTTCAAAGGGAAGAAAGAAAAGTCTTTTGTTGCTAAGAAGGAGAAGACTCTATCAGATATATCTTCTTCAGAAACTGAGTCTGAGGCTGAAGCCTACATAAGGCTGTTTGCAGAAGAAGAAGAGGAAGAATTCATGGAGATCTTGAAGTCAATTTATGAACAAGAGGACAGTCATTGCCAAGGGCTAATGGCTTTGACAGAAAGTGCCAAAATCCTGAAGCAGCCAGGACCCAGTCAGGTACAAAGTTCAAGTTTAAATTCAGTTTCTTGTTCTAGTTCAGAATCAGATTCTTCTTCATCAAGTGATGAGAATATATCTGAGTCTGAGGAAGATATTCATCAGCTTATAGATGAATATAAGGTACTGTTGCAAGCCTACAAGAAAAGCAAGACTCTAGCCAAAAGTCAGGCAAAGGAGATTGCTGATCTCAAGGCTGTTGCAACAGATTTTGAGAAGCAATTTGATCAAAAACTGAATGAGGTAGCCAGGCTGAAACACATTACAGTGATTCAGATGGGAACTATCACCTATAAGAATGATCAAATTAAGAAACTGGAGATCAATCTTCAGAAAGAGAGAGAGCTTGTTGCTAGGTTTTCAAAACCTAAATCAGTGCTACCTTTAATTGATGAATTTGTTCATCATAAAGGCAAGGCTGGACTGGGTTTTGTTAGACCTGCAGGGACTGAGCAGTCCAAGTTTAAGTCCAAGGGCAAAGCCCCAACATTCAACAAGCCTGCTGTAGTCAAGACAGCCAAGGCAGTACCTAAGCAAAGGTACAATAAGTTTGAATGCTGGTGCTGTGGCAAAGTTGGCCATTTTGTAGTGGACTGTTGGCACAATATGAGTGCCAAAGTGAGTTCCAAACTACCTGTTGGAATGCCAGTAGGTAGGTTTGTCAAATTGCAAACTAACAATCACCAAGGACCCAAGAATACTTTGGGTTCTAAGGTTCATTAATTTGTTTTGCAGGTCAGTCCAAGTGGCCATACCCCAACATGGTACTTGGATAGTGGATGTTCCAGACATATGACTGGAACAAGGGGACTACTGAAGGACTATATTCCAATCAAAAATGGTCCTAAAGTGACCTTTGGTGGTTCTGAAAAAGGAATCATCAAAGGGTTTGGTAACATTTCTTCAAACTTAGTTACCATTACTCAAGTGGCTTATGTTAAAGGGTTGAAACACAACCTAATAAGTATAAGTCAATTAAGTGATGTAGGGTATGACATCTCATTTGTTAAAAATGGTTGTCATATCAAGAGGTCAAGTGATCAAGAGATCATTTTGACTGGTTATAGGAAGAGGAATGTCTACTGTCTAGACATTATGATTGAGAACAATGGTTCTCCAGTTTGTCTTGTAGCTGATGAGACAGTCTCTCATTGTGTCAAATGGCACAAGAGGCTAGCCCATCTTAACTATAAGACTATTAACAAACTCTTTAGCAAAGAGTTAGTGAGGAATGGTCCTCAAGTTAGGTGTGTCAAAGATGGTATTTGCTCAGCTTGTCAAAAGGGCAAGCAGACTAAATCCACCTTTAGAAGCATAGATAACAAAGATGCTGTGAGGTGTTTATACCTCTTGCATATGGATCTCTTTGGTCCAATGCCAGTTCACAGCTTAGGTAGGAAGGTCTATACCTTTGTAGTTGTTGATGACTACTCAAGGTTTTCCTGGGTGTTCTTCTTAAGACAGAAATCTGAAACACCTAGTGTCTTCCTTAGCTTTGTCAAGCAAATTCAGAATGAACTAAACTGTACAGTGGTCAAAATTAGAAGTGACCATGGTACTGAATTTCAATCTGATAGCATGACAAAACTGTGTGAAGACCTTGGGATATTTCAAGAATTCTCTTCACCTAGAACACCTCAGCAAAATGGCATTGCTGAGAGGAAGAATAGGACCTTGATAGAGGCTGGTAGAACCCTACTAAGTGATACATCACTGCCAGAGTATTTCTGGGCTGAAGCAGTTAACACTGCATGCCATGTTATAAATAGGGCTACCATCACTAAAAGGCTAAACAAGACCCCCTATGAAGTTGTGAAAGGCAGGAAACCAAACCTATCCTATTTTAGGATCTTTGGTTGTAAATGCTTCATACTTAATAATGGGAAGTCTTACTTGACTAAGTTTGCTGCCAAGTCCCAAGAGGGAATCTTTGTTGGGTACATCAATAATAGTAAGGCTTATAGAGTCTACAACTTGACTACACAAGTTGTAGAAGAATCAGTGCATGTAGTTTTTGATGAGACAAAACTTATTAACAATGAGTTGTCTAGCAATGTATGCAGCCCCACAGGTTTGACAAAGGAATTGGACAAGCTTACTATAGAAGAAGTACCTGCTGCAAGACAGCAAGTAGAAGACAATAGCTGTTGTCCAGGGGGAGAACTACATGTGCCAATTGCTGAAGAAATACAAGGAGTACAGCATGATGCAGATGCTGAAGAGGTTCAACCTAAAGTTAGGATGCCTCCAGCCAATAGGCATCTTAGAGATCATCCAGTAGAGCAGATTATTGGAGATCCAAGACAAGGAGTTCAAACCAGGAGTAGATACATGAATGCAGCAATCTACTTCAGCTTTTTGTCTCAAGTTGAACCTAAGAAATTTGAAGAAGCAATACAAGATCCACAATGGACTGAAACAATGCGAGAAGAGCTTAATCAGTTCAAGAGGTGCAAGGTTTGGGAACTGGTTCCAAAACCTAAAGATCACAATGTAATAGGAACTAAGTGGATCTACAGAAATAAGATGGATGAACAAGGGGTCATCATTAAGAATAAAGCAAGACTGGTTGCAAAAGGATATAGGCAAGAAGAAGGTATTGATTTTGATCAAACCTTTGCTCCAGTAGTCAGACTGGAAGCCATAAGGATGTTCTTGGCCTATGCAGCCTATCAAGGATTCAAGGTTTACCAGATGGATGTCAAGTCAGCATTCTTAAATGGTAATCTTAAGGAAGAAGTCTATGTGGAGCAGCCTTCAGGTTTTGTTGATCCAACTCTACCTCATCATGTCTATAGACTTAGGAAAGCTTTATATGGGTTAAAACAAGCTCCTAGAGCTTGGTATGAAACCCTATCTAGTTTCCTTATTGAGAACAAGTTTTCAAGGGGGAAAATAGATAAGACTCTATTCCTTAGGGAATCTAGAGGCAAAGTCATACTTGTCCAAATATATGTAGATGACATTATATTTGGGTCTACTGAAAGTAGCCTTTGCAAAAAGTTTGCAAAGCTTATGCAAAGTCAGTTTGAGATGAGTAGTATGGGAGAGCTGAAGTTTTTCTTGGGTCTCCAAGTTAAACAGACTGAAAGTGGTTTATCCATATGTCAGTCCAAGTTCACCCTAGAACTCATAAGGAAATATGGTATGGATTCATCCAGCACCATGAAGACTCCTATGGGGTCAAGTATGTCTCTTAGCAAGGATGATGCAGGAAAACCTGTAGATGAAACCTTGTATAGAGGGATAGTTGGCTCCCTACTATACTTGACTGCTAGTAGACCAGACATCATGTATGCTACATGTGTTTGTGCAAGGTATCAAGCCTGCCCTAAAGAGTCTCATTTGACTGCAGTCAAAAGAATATTGAGATATCTAAAGGGCACTCCCTATCTAGGCCTCTGGTACCCTAGGAATGGAGATTTTGATCTAACAGGTTATTCAGATGCAGACTTTGTAGGATGCAAAGAAGATAGAAAAAGCACTACTGGAACCTATCAATTCCTAGGTGGGAGACTAATTTCATGGAGTAGCAAGAAACAAACCAGTGTGGCTATCTCCACAGCAGAGTCAGAGTTTGTGGCTGCAGGAAGTTGATGTGCTCAACTTCTGTGGATTCAACATCAGCTAGAGGACTATGGATTTCAGGTAAGTAGAACTCCACTTTTCTGTGATTCTACAAGTGCTATTTCAATATCTAACAACCCTGTATCTCATAGTAGAACAAAACATATTGAAATTAAATATCATTTTCTTAGGTAGCATGCAGAAAGAAATGATATTGTACTTGAATATGTTAAAACAGATGAACAACTAGCTGATATGTATACTAAGCCCCTAGAAGAAGCTAAGTTCAATAAATTCAAAATTGAACTAGGAATGATTAACTTAGACTAAGTTTACAGAATTAAAATTGGCTAAGTAAAAAGGTGTCGACACATAGACAAGTCTATGTCGACACAGAATAGTAGTGTCGACACTTCAGGAAAAAGGTGTCGACACATCTAGGATGTTGGTGTCGACACATGTCAAGTAGGTGTCGACACATCCAATGTGGTGTCGACACTTAAATTTTACTCAGAATTTTCTAAGTAAAGTCTCGACAATGTGTCGAGATATGTTGTGTCGACACATAAACAAGTGTCGACACATAAAATCTGTAGACTAAACTTGTGTCGACACATGTGTGTCGAGACATTATAAGTCTGTGTCGACACTTATTGCCAGTGTCGACACATCTTAAGCTAGATGTCCCGCCTGTTCATCTTCAAAATCAGAAAGGTATAAATAGGGTTCTGTCTTTGTTTGTCGACACGCTTTCAAAGTTTCGAGACCAAAACTACTGTGTCGACACCTCTCTTTTCTATGACAAATTCTTCAACCCTAATGGCACCCAAGCTTGAGGAGAACGTTAACGAGGGCTATGATCTAGTGCGCGGCGCGTTCGATGACGCAGATCAAGAAATCCAGTCAGTGGTAACCCTAGTCGCCAATTCTGGACTAGAATACTTGGTTTCAGAACCAACAAAGATTTGGAAGAAGGAAGTTCTTGAATTCCTGAATGGAGCTGCTGTAGATGAATCTGGATACAGAATCAAATCCAGAGTTCATGGATCTAAGGTCAAGATTTCACCAAAAAGTCTGAGGAAGGTACTCCAGCTACCTAAAACTCAAGATGAAGAAGAAGTAACTGCATCTAAGACCAGGGAAGCTCTTACCTGCTGTGGACTTGATCCAAAGATGAAGATAGGATCAGTCTTTAACAGGAAAGGCATGAACAATCAAGGGAAGTTCATGTCTGAAATTGTAGGAAAAGTCTTACTCAGCAAGACTGGAGGGCATGACAGAGTGTCTGCCTATATGTTTGGAATTATGACTAGAATCATATTCACTCTGAAAACAGACTGGTCAATAGTGGTTTTTGACAAGATCAAGGAGAGTCTGAAGAAGCCCAACCTGGGCAGAATACTTAGTCTCTACCTAGCTGGTACCATACCAGAGGTAATGAGCACTGCTGCTGGAAGTAAGATCAACCACATGTGGAAGATGGATCAAAGGATATTTTCCAGATGGGACAGGGTGTTGTCCAAGGAAGTGGCAACCCCAGAGAAGCCAGTTACTGAGAAGGATATTCCTCCTAAGAAAAAGAGAAAGACAGCTCCTGTGGCACAGGAGTCCTCCAGCAGTTCAGGGAGTGAAGAACAAGTTGTTTTCACTCCTGATGATCAAGAGGAAGTGGCTACAGAGAAGACCCCTGCTGTTGAAGATATTGCTGAGATCCAGATGGATCTGCCTCAAGCTAGCCCCATCCATAGGGATCACAGCCAGGGGGAGCTACCAGTTGTAGAAGAACCCTCTACTCTGGACAGTGAGCAAGCCACAATCATCATCCAAGAGGTACTCACTGACCTAAAAACTTTAGACTATATTATAGAAGATGCTAATTTGTCTGATGATCTTCAGCAAACTCAGCTGAATACTCAAGTTCCAGATGTTGTTTTAGAAGACACATTTGCTGTAGTTCAAGATGATACTTCTCAAGTGGTTGAAGAACCAAGAACTTCTCCTGCACAGTCTCCACCTGAATATACAATGGAAGATTTGTTTCTAAATCTAGATCAAGAAGATTTTAACATGGACAAGGATGCTGCTGCTGAAGATAAGAGTGCTGCTGCTGAGGGGGAGCATATGACAGTTCTGGAAGAGCCTATTAGGCAAGAAACTGAGAAGGCAACTGCTGTGCAAGCTGACAAACCTTCAAGCCCTAAGGAAAGGGTTGAAATAGCCAGCACTTCAGAATCTGAAGAAGATGAGGCTGCAAAGGCTAAGAAGAAGAAACTCTATGTCTTCAAGAGGAGAAGTCAGAGTTATAAGAAAGCCTTGCAATCCATTGCCCCACAGCCTATAGTTCAGCAAGCTCCAACTGCTGATTATAGTGCTTTAATGGTTGCACTACAGATCAAATTGGATGAGCAAAGAAAGGCAATTGAGACATATGTGGATGAAGGGCACAAGACCCTACAGTTTGATCTTGCACAAGAAATAAAGTCTATAAGGTTTGAGATGAACCTTAACAAGAAGGAGATGAATGAATGCTTCTCCAAGGGTGGAAATGCTGTGGTGTATCTGGCTACACACCAAGAAAAGATCAAAGCACAAGTAGATGATATAGCATTGAAGCAAGGGTATGTACTGAAAAATCAGTTAAGGATGAATGATAACTTGACTGCTTCACACAATGCTATAGTCACTGAATTGAAGAATAAGACTGCTGAACCTTCTACCTCTGCTGCTGCAATTAAGGCTGACTTTGATAAAGTATTTCAAGCTGAGATTACTGCTGTTCAGTCTGCTATTAAAGATTCCCAGAAAGTCATCTCTGAACAACTTACAAAGCTGAAACCATTCTTTAAAGAGGGAATCAGGTATTTGGATAGTCAGATAAGGTTTCAAAAGGATGATGTCCGAGACCATATGGCCAGAGAAGTCATAAAGGGGGAGAGAGTATTAGTCAAAGCTAGCTCTGACCATGCCAAATGGATATCTAACTCCATCAGAGCTACACTGGGCTATCCTCCACTTTGTGATGATGATAATGTTGCTGAATCAGGGATTCAAAATACCTATCTTGGAGGTGAGCAAGCAGAAGTAGCTCAAGTGATATATCCACCTCCTGACTTTGATATGGTTCAAGCAGATGTCAGCACAATGTATAGCCCAACTGAGGGCAAGGCCAATGTTCATATTGAGAAGGTTGTTCAACCTATTTCTGCAGCTCTGCAAGAGGCTATGAACAAAGAAGAAGAGACATGGCTGCCTAAAAAGAGGTTTAGGGAACAGGCAGAACAAAAGCCAGATTTTGAGCAATGGAGCCCTACCTCTAGAAATATAATTCTAACTGCCTGGAAAGCTGCCAAAGACAACATGAATGACAGGAACAAATGGTTCTCTGAGGCAGAATGGAGAAAACATGAGATCAGGCAGGAGGCAATAGTACAATTCAGAAGGAAGGCTAAGATGGGAAAGCTACCTCCTACTGCTGTGGAGCCTAGCAAGTACTTCCCCAAGCCATATCACTATTTTGAGAGACAAAAAATCAAAGCTGAAGAGCTGAAGAAGAAAGATTTAAAAGGCAAGAAGCCTGTTGATACTGAAATTGCTGAAGCCCCTGTCAAAGCTCAAGTCCAACCTGGCAAAGGCATTGTTATCAAAGAACCAGACCAGAAATAGATTAGGAATTGACTTGAAGATTGTTGTAATCTTTTGAATGATAAACATTTTTGTAAACTGCTGAAAATGTATAAGGAACAATGTTAGAATAATATATGATAAATATATTTCATGATTGATCTGTAAATGTGTCTATTTCTTGTTTGTTCTGCAATGTTGAATGTGTCTATTTCTTGTTTGTTCTGCAATGTTGAATGTGTATACATGTGTGAATTATTACATGTTTATGTTTACCCTGCTGTTTATAATCTACTTTACATCATTTTGTAATTCTTAATTATGAATGGTGTATATCATTGACTAAGGGTTATGACTTCTCCAAATAGGGGGAGATTGTTGGGTACATTGGTCAAATGTACCTGATTTGAAGAAGCCTCACCCAACTCAATGATATACATCATAATGTATTTGATATATGTTTGAGTTATTTGTGCAGGTTAAGAAAACACTGGACTGAAGCAAAAAGTTTCTAAGTCCATGTGTCGACACCTAGAGGAAAAGTGTCGACACTTAAGAAAGCTTGTGTCGACACCTAGACAAGCAGTGTCAACACTTGGAGTCATTGTGTCGACACCTGGGATGCAGAGTCGACACCAGACAGAAAGTGTCGACACTTGGAGCTGTGTCGACACTTAGTGAAGAAAAGTGCAGACAGAAAGTGTCGACACAAGGAGCTGTGTCGACACCCAGTGAAGCTATGTCTACACCAGAAAGTGTCGACACTTGGAGCTGTGTCGACACTCAGCAAAAGTCTGCAGAGTCTAAGTACAAGTGTCGACACTCAACACAATGTGTCGACACTATGCAGAAGAGTCAGCACTTGAAGAAAGTGTCGACACCCAGCACAATGTGTCGACACTCAACAGGAGTCAGCACTTGAAGTAAGTGTCGACACCCAACACAATGTGTCGACACTCAATAGAAGAGTCAGCATTTGAAGTATGTGTCGACACCCAGAACAATGTGTCGACACACAGCTAAAGACTCAACACTTGAAGAAAGTGTCGACACAAGGAGCTGTGTCGACACTTAGCAAAGAACAGAAAAAACAACAATTTATTCTAAGTACAAGTGTCAACACTATGGGAATGTGTCGACACTCAGCTGGAGTCTCAACATAAAAGACTATGTGTCGACACAAGGAGCTGTGTCGACACTCAGTATGAATCGACATAAAAGACTATGTGTCGACACCTAGAAGCTGTGTCGACACTTGACAGATTCAACACAAGAAGTTGTGTCGACACAAAGGAGATGTGTCGACACTTAGAAGAATTCAGTTAAAGATAGAAGATCAAGTACTTGTGTCGACACTCAATTTCAGTGTCGACACCTGAAGAAGAATCTGTGTCGAGACATACAAGGAGTTGTGTCGACACTTTGTAGACTTGTGTTGACACTTACACAACATGTGTCGACACTTGGACTATAAGTGTCGACACTTAAAGACAGAAAGTCTCGACACTTACAAACAGTTAGAGATTTTCAAGAAGTGACTGGATGACATGACAGCTGCCATTCCAGCCGATCTACAGCAACTGTCAGAGATGTCAGAAGTCAGTTATGAACCAGACCAGCCGGTTACCATGAAGAAGGCCTATAAATAGGCACCCACAGTTTACAGAAACAGAGTAGTGATTGTTGAAGTTGTTGATCATATTGTTGAAGTAATCATTAAAGTGATACTCAAAGTATCAACACAAGAAGATCTTGCATTCCAAGTGCAGATCTAAGAAGTTGGAGAGAGAGGGCTCCATCTAAGTAATCAGCCTTTGGAACTAGGCTGAGAAGAAGGATTCAGATTCAGTCTGGATCTTAAGTGGCAGAGGTCAAGGAACAACTGCAGAGGATTCAGTCTTATTCAGTTCTACTCAAGAAGCTTTGAAGAAAGCTAAGTCAGGGTGAATCCAGCTGAGTTCTTCCAAGAACTCATCAAGAATCTCTCAACTCCCCTCCTTTAATTCTGAGTTGTAGAGTTATAATTTGTAATATCTTTTTAACTTGTAGGATCCTTTGGATCTGAGTGATTTGTAAGCCTATAATTATAAAGGCTGAGGGTAGGGCTTATTAGCCTGAGTGTAGGAGATTGTGATCTCTGAGTGTAGGCCTTGATTGGCTGAGTGTAGGCCCTTGATTGGCTGAGTGTAGGCTTTGGGATAAAGCTGAGTTGTAAGGCTTTGGGCCTGAGGTAGGAACCAATTTGGGTTCTGAGATAGTGGAGAAGTTTGGCCGAATCTAGTACACTGCTAGATAGGCGAAGGGGGAAAGTGGATGTACCCATATCTTGGGGAACCACTATAAAACACTGTGTGCTGTGCTGTGATTGTGTTGTTGATTGGCTGTGTATGTTTTGTTATTGCTGTTTGCTGTGCAAAAGTAGTTAGAACTCTGTGATATAACTGAGTGGCTGCCAACAAAGTTAGAAAAGGATTAGATCACCTATTCACCCCCCCTCTAGGTGTTTAGGTACCATATCTTTCACAGCCTTTATAAAATAGGGTTACAACTCAGATCCCTTAGGATCCTACAAAAAGATAATAAAGGTTTTAGGTTACCACTCTGTTTGAGAGAATGAAGAGGGTAACCTTCTTGATCAGTTCTTGATAGAACTGATTTCTGAGATCAACTTTGTCTTTGCTTTCTTCAAGGCTTCTTGAGTCTGAACTCAGTAAAAGTTGATCTTCTTGAAGTAGTCCGGCTGGCAACTTCCTTCTTAAGATGGCGAATTAAATCTGGATCCTTCTTTGCAGTTTGGTTCAGAACCTGATTCTTAAGAGATTTGATTAAACAAGTCTCTTTCTTGATTTCAATTACTGGAGTTCTCTCTCTCCAAGTAAATCTGAAGTTTCTTCAAAATACTGATTTACAGTTTTCTCTGGATCTGTATTCTACAATGATTGATCATCTCTTTCTGCTGAAGGAGAAAGCCTTTATATAATCTTTCTCCATTGTAACCGGCTGATCCGGTTTCCAACAACCTTCTGACAACTTTAACAGTTGTGTCGTCACTTCTTGAAATCACTGTCTCTGTCTGAAAGTGTAGAGATTGTTCTTCATTATGTGTCGACATAAATAGATTAAGTGTCGACACAAGTGGACTAAGTGTCGACACTAGCCTTGGTGGTGTCGACACAACTTCTTTTATTGTTGTAACAGCTTCTCGACACATCTTCTTTTGAATGTGTCGACACTAATTCTGTGTGTCGACACAAATACTTCTTATTTAAAACTTAGTTGAAATTCTGCTGTGTGTCGACACAACTTCTTTTGTTGTTAATACTTGCTGAGTGTCGACACATCTCCTTTGTGTCGACACAAGTACTTCTTTACTTTAACTTTATTGAAGCTTTGCTGTGTGTCGACACAAGTCCTGTTTGTCGACACAGTTGATGTTTGACAAATACTTCTTTGTGTCGACACTGCCTCTTGGTGTCGACACAGTTGATGTCGACTAAGCTTCTCTGGGTGTCGACACTGCCTCTAAGTGTCGACACAATTTATGTTGACAATTCTTCATAGTGTGTCGACACTGCCTGTATGTGTCGACACATTTCTACTGGTGTCGACTCTGCCTTTCCTGGTGTCGACACAATTTACTCCAAGTGTCGACACAACTTTTCTCCAGTGTCGACACAAGCCTTCATAAGTGTCGACATTGCTTCTCTAGGTGTCAACATATGCACTTAGAAATTTTTCAGCATTTCCTACAATTACTTAACCTGCACATATAAAATCAAAACACATCAAATACACCTTGATGCATATCATTGAGTAGGGTGAGGCTTCTTCAAATCTAGTACACATTTTCCAATGTACCAAACAAGCCCTTTCTCTCAGGACAGTGGGCAAAGGAAGTTCGTCCTTATCATGATCGATTACTTCTCCAAATGGATCAAAGCAAAAGCTCTGGCCAAGACCACTTCACAGATTGTAAAGAACTTCATTTGGGGAGAGATCGCATGCAGGCTCGAAATTCCTCTCGTCATCGTCACCGACAATGGGTCACAGTTCACCATATTGGAGTTAGAGGACTTCTGCAAACTGCTAGGGACGGATCTTCAATTTGCCTCTGTGCATCATCCTCATAGCAACAGACAAGTGGAGGCCGCCAATAAGTTGATCATCAACCTCCTAAAGAAGAAAGTCACCAACTTGAAAGGCAATTGGGCAGAGCAACTCCCCTCAGTCCTATGGGCTCTGAGGACAACTCCAAACTCGGCTACGGGGGAAACTCCCTTCAAGTTGTCTCACGGGTTCGAGGCACTCATCCCAGTGGAGTTTGAGGTTCGGGGCCCGAGGGTCATAGCAGTTGGAGATGGCAGCGAAGAATGACGCTTGGAGAATGAAGACGCTCAAAGGCTCTCGCTGGATTTTGTGGAAGAGATTCGTGACTTAGCCTCCATCCGCCAAGAGGAGATCAAGCAACGCATGGCAAAGCACTTCGACAAGAACGTCAGCCTAAAGCATTTCCTCATAGGGGATCTGGTCATGAAGAAGGTAGACGCCGCAGGAAGAGGAGCAACGGTTGGCAAACTGCATCCTAATTGGGAAGGTCCCTTCATCGTCCAAGAAGCCTTGGCCACCGGAGGCTATTATCTTCAGGATCAGGTCAGAGAGTAACTGGGAGTTACATGGAGCGGGGATGACCTAAAAAGTTCTATCCCTAGTGGTTAATGCTGTATTTTACTTGTACATGTTTTCACATATATATACAGATAGTGTCAACTGTTTGGCTTCTCTTTGTGTTTTTTCATCTCAAGATTTCTGAGACCTTAAGGTTATGCTCCGAGATCGATCCACGAAACCAACTGTCGACCCGTTCCTCCTAGATAGCCCATTGCGGATGATGGGACGATGCCTTTGGAAGCGCTCTTATAAGACCGAGCCTCTGCACTGACGGTCGAGATCATCTCTCCCCGTGTATGTCGGCCTAGGTATCTCCGACTACATCTCTCCTCTGACTGGAGAAACTATCAGGAACAAGTTTGGACTACAATCACTCGGATTCAAGGAAGGATCGACCTTACCAAGCTCTCATGTGTGCAACAACCCTTCAATTATTTCCAAAGGCAGGATAACCGACCAAAGAGCATGGATAGGCCCAAGGGAATATGTTAGTCGCGAGTGTGTCCTGGAGGACCCAGGAAGAATATTACCCCTTGCTCTTGCATGAACGCTCATAAGCTAGGTGGCAGAGCTGAAAATTATTTCACCGGTTGGATTGGGAAACGTGCCTTCGACCTGTTTCTCTTAGATAGCCCTGGGCGGACGATGTCTCGGGATGTAAGCGTCCTTGTAAGACCGGACCCCTACATGACGGCCGAGATCAGCTCCCCCCTTGCATGTCGGCCTAGCTACCCCCGATTGTATCTCTCCTCCGACTGGAGGAACTATCAGGAACAGGGTTGGACTCCAATCTCCCAACTCGACGATGGAGAGATCATCGTTCTCTTTACAAGTTTCTTCATACTCAAAGATATTGATGCATTTGATTCATTGACAATCTTTTAAGAAGCAGGAAAAACGACTCCAATAACATTAGAAGTACTCGAGTGACAGTGTCGTCGTAAGTCCAATTCTCTGCATGAGCTCCTCTCCTGTATATTGGCCAAGGACCTCCTCGAGTGAGATCAAGATCCTCGTTGGAGTGATGTCGTAGTCCGAGATCTCTGTATGAGCTCCTCTCCTGCAGACCGACTACTTGCCTCCTCGAGTCGACTTACACCACTCTAGTTGAGCAAGGTTCCTGAGAGCTTTCGACTCCAGCATTCGAAGTCCTCGAGTGGTAGTGTCGTCGTAAGTCCAAGTCCCTGCACGAGCTCGTCTCCTGCATATTGGCCATGGACCTCCTCAAGTGAGATCAAGATCCTCGTTGGAGTGATGTCATAGTCTGAAATCTCCTTACGAGCTCCTCTCCTGCAGACCGACTACTTACCTCCCCGAGTCGACTTATACCACTCTAGTTGAGCAAGGCTCCTGAAAGCTGTTGACTCCAGCATTTGAAGTCCTCGAGTGGCAGTGTCACTATAAGTCCAAGTCCCTGCACAAGCTCCCCTCCTGCATATAGGCCAAGGACCTCCTCGAGTGAGATCCAGATACTCGTTGGAGTGATGTCGTAGTCCGAGATCTCTATACGAGCTCCTCTCCTGCAGACCGACTACTTGCCTCCCCGAGTCGACTTACACCACTCTAGTTGATCAAGGCTCCTGAGAGCTGTCGACTCCAGCATTTGAAGTCCTCGAGTGGCAGTGTTGTCGTAAGTCCAAGTCCCTGCACGAGCTCCTCTCCTGCATATTGGCCAAGGACCTCCTCGAGTGAGATCAAGATCCTTGTTGGAGTGCTATCGTAGTACGAGATCTCTGTACGAGCTCCTCTCCTGCAGACCGAGTACTTGCCTCCCCTAGTAAGCTGATACCCACCCCCAGTTGAGCGTGGATCCTGTTGGGTGTCGACTAGTTCCCACCCCCAGTTGAGCTTGGCTCCTATTGGGTGTCGACCCTGGCCCTCAGACCTGTCGAGTTCGGCTCCTACGAGAAACTATTATGCAGGTATGCAAGTATGCTATGGCGACTATGTCCTGACAAGCGCGCAAGTATGTTATGGTGAGTATATGCACGGACACAGTCGAGTATCATGATGCAAGCTATTAGGGCGACTATGGTCGTGCGAGTAACTGCGCGACTATGATCGATGTCAATGCACGGGTAAAGCATCACAAGCACTCATTCTCCCCGAGCCTATGAGCCTAGCGAGTATCATCAACCAACAAAACAGGAAAGAACGACAAAATGAGGTAATTTTAACTTGTATCAATATGTATATCAACAATTTTACAAGTTACAAAATTTGGCTAACTGCTACATGCGAGCACGACAAATATCGGCGAACAACTAGGACTCATCGTCACCAGTATCAGGCCAATATTCATCGTCTCCAATATCAGCGTCCTCATATTCCTTGCCGCCCTCCATGCTCTCCTCCTCACCGCTGCTACTGTCGCCGCTGCTGCTGCTACCACTGCTGCTGCTACCACTGCTGCTGCTGCTGGATCCCGATGTCGAAGAAGGTAGGCTATCGGGCGAAGTCGACTCATCGTCGAGAAGTTTGGGGATGAGCTCATCGACAATGAGCTGTTTCTCCCCTTCAGCGTGCTGGCCGTTGATCCTAAGCCGCGCGAGCATGACGTTTCCCGTAACTTGAGCTATCTCGTGGCGGACCGACAACCTCTCCTTCCAGAGAGTGCAAGATCTTTTGACCGCGTAATGCGGGTCGTCCTCCGGCCATAGCGCGTCTTTCTGGGGAGCTGAAGAACTCGCACGACACTCGAGGGCAGTCAAGAGAGTCTCCATCTCGGCGGCACAGACTTGGACTGCCTCCAACTCCGCCGTTTGAAGGCTGCATTAAATATTTGACAACTCCAGAATAGTTGTCGAACTCCGTTCGACGAACGTCGAACTCAGGTCGACGATTTATGAGATCCATCTCTGAACTTAGTTCAATGATCTCCGGTCGACGATCTCACATCTCAGCTCAATGAAATCCAGCTGAGTTCGACGAACGTCAAACTCAGGTCGACGATCGGTGGACTCTAGACAGAATTCCCAGCTCGACGAAACAGAAGCTGAGCTCGACGATCTGCGAGCTCCAGTCAACGATTTCTGTCAATGTTATTCAAACAGAATTTGTACAGTTGGCAGAATTAATCAAGGCTCAACTGCAGGCATTTATAGCTCTCAGATTTAATGCTATATAGTCTAACGAATATAGTCATTTGAAGGCTGCATTAAATATGGAATAAATTAGGAGTTAATGCAATTGATTCCCAAAACAATTGCCATTCTCGGGAATGTTACAGTCGTCTTCAAGATAGAAAGAATTCAAATGGTTGAATTCTTCAGGGGATAAAATATACAGAAACAGAAGAAATAAACACAGTGACACGCAACAGATAGTCGCAGACATACAGTACAGCTTTCTCCTTTGACAGAGAGAAAGAAGAACTCAGCATCAATCAGAACAATCATCAGAGTTCTTCATTGGCTCCAGGCTTCAAGAGACAACCATTCAATATCAGTCTAAGAAGCTTGTTGGAGACATCATCATTCTGAAAACCTATCACCCTGTGCAAAGCTGATACAGTGAACCAGAGCCGACCCGCTCTGTCGACCAGGCCTCACACCTGACCTAGCAAGAGGCCCACGTCTGGTGGCCCACTACCGGGCCCACCATGGCGTCACACCATAGCATCCCTTTTATCAGGCCTGCGAGCCGTACACCCCAACCCATCTCCGGGCCCAACCACAGGCGCACGGTAGGTTGTTGAGGTCAGGTTTCGATCCCCTGACCTCCTTGATAAAGAGCTTTCAGGCAAGCTCTCATCAACCAACTGAGCCACGGATCAGTTGGTTGATAAGAGCTTGCCTGAAAGCTCTTTATCAAGGAGGTTAGGGGATCGAAACCTGGCCTCAACAACCTACCGTGCGCTTGTGGTTGGGCCCGGAGATGGGTTGGGGTGTACGGCCCGCGGGCCTGATAAAACGGACGCTATGGTGTGACGCCATGGTGGGCCCGGCAGTGGGCCTCCAGACGTGGGCCTCTGGCTATGATAGGTGTGAGGCCTGGTCGACAGAGTGGGTCGGCTCTTGGTCACTGCATCAACTTTGCACAGGGTGATAGGTTTTCAGAATGATGATGTCTCAAGCAAGCTTCTTAGACTAATATTGAATGGTTGTCTCTTGAAGCCTGGAGCCAATGAAGAACTCTGATGATTGTTCTGATTGATGCTGAGTTCTTCTTTCTCTCTGTCAAAGGAGAAAGCTGTACTGTATATTTGACAACTCCAGAATAGTTGTCGAACTCCGTTCGACGAACGTCGAACTCAGGTCGACGATTTATGAGATCCATCTCTGAACTTAGTTCAATGATCTCCGGTCGACGATCTCACATCTCAGATCGATGAAATCCAGCTGAGTTCGACGAACGTCAAACTCAGGTCGATGATCGGCGGACT
This sequence comes from Platanthera guangdongensis, assembly GCA_039583875.1. Classification (NCBI taxonomy): domain Eukaryota; kingdom Viridiplantae; phylum Streptophyta; class Magnoliopsida; order Asparagales; family Orchidaceae; genus Platanthera; species Platanthera guangdongensis. The sequence continues at coordinate 168,434,173 of CM077152.1, forward strand.
CTAGACAGAATTCCCAGCTCGACAAAATAGAAGCTGAGCTCGACGATCTGCGAGCTCCAGTCAACGATTTCTGTCAATGTTATTCAAACAGAATTTGTACAGTTGGCAGAATTAATCAAGGCTCAACTGCAGGCATTTATAGCTCTCGGATTTAATGCTATATAGTCTAACGAATATAGCCATTTGAAGGCTGCATTAAATATGGAATAAATCAGGAGTTAATGCAATTGATTCCCAAAACAATTGCCATTCTCGGGAATGTTACAGTCATCTTCAAGATAGAAAGAATTCAAATGGTTGAATTCTTCAGGGGATAAAATATACAGAAACAGAAGAAATAAACACAGAGACACGCAATAGATAGTCGCCGACATACAGTACAACTTTCTCCTTTGACAGAGAGAAAGAAGAACTCGGCATCAATCAGAATAATCATCAGAGTTCTTCATTGGCTCCAGGCTTTAAGAGAACCATTTAATATCAGTCTAAGAAGCTTGTTGGAGACATCATCATTCTGAAAACCTATCACCATGTGCAAAGCTGATGCAGTGACCCAGAGCCTACCCGCTCTGTCGACCAGGCCTCACACCTGGCCTAGCAAGAGGCCCACGTCTGGTGGCCCACTACCGGGCCCACCATGACATCACACCATAGCGTCCCTTTTATCAGGCCCGCGGGCCGTACACCCCAACCCATCTCCGGGCCCAACCACAGGCGCACGGTAGGTTGTTGAGGCCAGGTTTCGATCCCCTGACCTCCTTGATAAAGAGCTTTCAGGCAAGCTCTCATCAACCAACCGATCCGCAGCTCAGTTGGTTGATGAGAGCTTGCCTGAAAGCTCTTTATCAAGGAGGTCAGGGGATCGAAACCTGACCTCAACAACCTACCGTGCGCCTGTGGTTGGGCCCGGAGATGGGTTGGGGTGTACGGCCCGCGGGCCTGATAAAAGGTGCGCTATGGTGTGACGCCATGGTAGGCCCGGTAGTGGGCCACCAGACGTGGGCCTCTTGCTAGGCCAGGTGTGAGGCCTGGTCGACATAGCGGGTCGGCTCTGGGTCACTGCATCAGCTTTGCACAGGGTGATAGGTTTTCAGAATGATGATGTCTCCAACAAGCTTCTTAGACTGATATTTAATGGTTGTCTCTTGAAGCCTGGAGCCAATGAAGAACTCTGATGATTGTTCTGATTGATGCCGAGTTCTTCTTTCTCTCTGTCAAAGGAGAAAGCTGTACTGTATGTATGCGACTATCTGTTGTGTGTCTCTGTGTTTATTTCTTCTGTTTCTGTATATTTTATCCCCTGAAGAATTCAACCATTTGAATTCTTTCTATCTTGAAGACGACTGTAACATTCCCGAGAATGGCAATTGTTTTGGGAATCAATTGCATTAACTCCTAATTTATTCCATATTTAATGCAGCCTTCAAACGGCTATATTCGTTAGACTATATAACATTAAATCTGAGAGCTATAAATGCCTGCAGTTGAGCCTTGATTAATTCTGCCAATTGTACAAATTCTGTTTGAATAACATTGACAAAAATCGTTGACTGGAGCTCGCAGATCGTCGAGCTCAGCTTCTGTTTCGTCGAGCTGGGAATTCTGTCTAGAGTCCACCGATCGTCGACCTGAGTTTGACGTTCGTCGAACTCAGCTGGATTTCATCGAGCTGAGATGTGAGATCGTCGACCGGAGATCATTGAACTAAGTTCAGAGATGGATATCATAAATCGTCGACCTGAGTTCGACGTTCGTCAAACGGAGTTCGACAACTACTCTAGAGTTGTCAAACATTCTGTATGTTGACTGATAATCTAAGTGTCGACACAAGTCTTCTGGTTGATGTCGACACAACCCTTCCACAATGTTGACTGATGATCTGGGTGTCGACACAAGTGCTTCCAGTGTAGACTTAGTTGGTGTCGACATATGCTCTAAGTGTCGACACAAGTCTTCTATGTGATGTCGACACAGGTCTTCTGGTTCCAAAATTCTTCGAGCAGAGAACTGAGTTCGTCGACCTGAGTATGTAGTTCGTTGAGCTCAGCCCAGAGAATTAACTCTGAGATCGTCGAGCTGAGCACGACAATCGTCAACCTGAGTTCGACGTTCGTCGAACGGAGTTCGACTATCGTCGAACAGAGTTCGACTATCGTCGAACGGAGTTCGACTATCGTCGAACTGATTTTCTGAACTGCATATTTCTGTAATTCTTCTGGGGCAGAACTGGAAATGAACCTATGACCCATGACTATACATTTTGGGTCAATCTAAGCAAACCTAATAGTGATCCTTTCCCAAATCAGAACTAGGGTTCCAACAATCTCCCCCTATTTGGGTAAGGACACCATTTACATAAAAATAAATAAAATACAAAGCAAGTTTAAAATGAGTTCTTAAAAAAAAAGAACAACAATGGTTTGAAATAAAAAATGAGAACAAAAACTTCTAAAGGGCTATGCAGCTGTTCTGTTGCTTGTCTTTAACCGAGTTCATTTCAGTATTTCTGAAACATGGTTCCAACAAACTCCTTGATATCATCCCCCAGATTTCTGAATAATTGAAATTGTTTCTGCTATAACCTCTAAAATAGTCTCCCCCTATACAACTACCCCTACTCTGAAGGGTCTTTTCCTGAAATAAGAGGTTAGAAGTTCTGGACCCAGATTACCTTGAGTCCTATTTTACTTTTGCAATAATAATTTGAAATGAAAGAGCATTCAGGTTGATCCTTGTATCCAAGTGGATGATATTTCCTAGGAGAGATTATCCACTCAGTAAAAGGATTTATAAAATGTTGATTTTGATTATGATTTTGAAATAAGTTAAAATTCCTGCTCTGAAATTTTGAGTTCGACGAATTAAAGTAATTTCGTCGACCGGAGTTTGACGAATGGTATTGAGATCGTCGATCTCTGCTCAGAGAACAATGGAGATTGTTTTCTCTGTTCCACTTTCGTCGACCTCTGTTCGACGAATTATATCTATTTCGTCGAGCATAGATTTCAGAATAGTTGAGATTAAAATCTCTGTTCATAGTTCGTCGAGCTTTGTTCGACGAACGGTGTTGTTTTCGTCGAGCTCGGTTCCACGAATTATATTGAACAAAAATTTTCCGAAGATTTCTTGTTTGATTTGGTAAAACTTCAGTTATTTCATCTATGCCCACTAACTTATCTTTTACTTTAATGGATTCTAAATGGCTTATTTATTGAAGAACATTATTTAAATATTCTTTTAGTTTTGTATTTTCAGAAGATACATTATTGAAGTTCTCTCTGAGAAGTTTTATTTCCTTCTCAGATTTAATTAAGTCTTTACATAATAATTTAAACTTAGTTTTAAATTCTTCTGTTAAGAAATCACGGGTAGAGATTACCTGATCTTCTATAGACTCACAATCTGATTATTCTTCATAGTTGTCGCAAGATGCATTGATTGCCATCAAACAGAATTCTCTTGCTCTTATTTCTTCTTCATCCTCAGTTGCACATGATGAAGCTTCAGAATCACTCTAAGTTTTAGCTTCAAAATTTCTTTCTTTAGATGATCCTGCAACCATTGTTGTGAGGGAGTCCCAGATTTCCTTTGCTGAAGTACATTCAGCCACTTCTTGAAAAATGTCATCAGATATTGATTGAGCAAGGATGTTCATGGCTCTTGCATCAGCAACCTTCAGTCTTTTCTGAGCATCTGTCCATTGAGATGATGGAACATCATTGGTATTTTTTGTTGCCTGCAGTTGAGGTGGACCTGACAAAATGGAATTAAAGATATTTTCATCAATAGAGTTCATGTAAAGCCCAATCCTTGTCTTCCATAGTGCAAGCTTATCCAGATTGCACTCTGGAGGTCCAGTGCTTGAACATTCTTCATTTTGTGTCATGAGAAACTCTTAAGAAATATAAGATCTATCATATCGTTTTGGTTCGGGTGTTAGCCTGTACAACCAAGACAACCTGCTCTGATACTAATTGAAAGTGATAGGATAGATCTCAACTTGAACTAATTAGAGTTATATGTATAAGATCACAACACAAAAAAAATTAAAAGAAAAGCAAGCACACAGACGACACAAGGAAATTATAGTGGTTCCCCCTAACTGGGTGTCACAACCCGCATTTCCTCAACGAATACATCGTATCAGAGCAAGAGGAACTACGGGTTATGATGCCACGTCGTGCAGGGGATAACTGCACACGCTCAGGCAACGCATTGACGCTTCCTTTACCAGTTGAAAACCATCAGTTGTATGCAAGAAAACTATTTCGTTTGATGGCCGTATCCCTCGGTCTTATGATTTAAAACATGTGTTTGTACGCGGCGGAAAATATGTTAGTTTACTTATGATGAGCTCCTATATGCAGCCTAGATTTATAATCATAAAAGAAATTGTTCGTTTTACGTTGTTTGGAAAATATGTCTTAGTTGATCAAAACATGTATGCATGATATACAATAATAGGTTTTTGTTTAGCTTAAAAATATCTAATGCAACCTATCATAAATCTTTCCCAAAAGCAAGTAGACATCATTCCATCTAAATGAGTCACATTAGCAGTCTAGTATTCATATATCACAAATAAAGAAAACCACCAATGGGCGCCAACAAGCTGACACGAACCCATTGGGGTGCAAGTATGTCTATCCCACATAATAAAGAGCTACCTTGCGAAATAAGCTCGGCTAGCTCCAAAGAAACTCCACCACCAAACCTAGCCGCCTAACCGGCTACAACCTGCACCTGAGGCATTCAAGAAAGAATACCTCAGCAATCATCCAAGCTATACAAAAGAGAGCATGAATTTCATAATCGATAAAGAAGGGGCTTACCGACCCCGTAGCCATGTAATGAATGAAAAGAACAGGTGGAAACTAAGTGTTAAACACTATAAATTCCAAAATGTAAAACACACCAAGTGCGTGCAGTTTTCATCAAGTCCTGCTTAACCCGCAGGAGCAAAAAGGCAAAACACATGCCCAAATTCATCATATTTAGAACAAGAAACAACCAAACTAGTGAAACATAAGCAGCGGTTAAGTTCAATTCCGCAAGGGTCTTTCGGTGGCGGCCCTAAAGTGGAACGCACCAATCAAAACCAGCCCAAATCGGGGCCAAAATGGTCTCTCATACCATAAAACAAAACCCGGTGGCCACCAAGACTGAAACCACACCACCCCTTGCAGAATTCTCACACAAACGCTCCTGCCATGGTTCACACTTCGCCTCGCAAAACGCCCCATAACCCAAGCTAAACACGTTTCCTTTCATCGTCCTCACGCATGACTACAAGTTGATAGAAAATTACTTAAGCTATGATCTACATGACTTACATGATGAGGAACATGAACAAATCACATGATTAGGCAAGAAAAAAGGTTACATGAACATGAATCACTTTAGCTACATGAATCACATGAACGAGAAAGATTACATAAATCAACCTAACATACGAATTCATTGAGCATAGGGAAATTTGATAAGAAGCAAGAGAATTGATAACTAAACAAAATAAGCATAATAGGGCTAGTGAGATACAACACAATTTAAGAAGAACAAACTAGGAAATTGAAAGAGCAATTAATCAAAGAACAAGAAAACAAGATTGGCAAGGGTGAAGAACACCGCTTGCCTGAACCGAGATGACACCGTGACGGCTGCCCTCTTTTCTTCTTCCCTTTCCTTAGCTTTTCTCCCTTGCTTTTCCTTTAAATGAGGAAGAAGATGAAGAAGAAGATGAAATGAGTAGAAGAATTCTCTGTTTCGGCCTTATTTCCTCCATAACAGAGCTGGACCGTTAGATGCAGAATCAAGGAAATGAACGGCACAAAAAAACTGGAAAAAATCGATTTTTGGGCCGGTCACGCCCTGTGTCACGCCCGTGACGCAGGGCGTGTACCTTAAGCGGCGCAGAAAGTCGGCAATTCCAAGTTTATCCACACGGTACACGGCCGGGTACACGCCCGTGACAGGTCGGTCACGCCCGTGACCTAGGGCGTGTAGCCCGTGTCTCGACACCTCATCGACACAAAGTGTCGACACTCGACACAGCTGGACATGCCCTGTGACACGCCCGTGTCACAAGCCGTGTCCCCTCTCTCGACACCCGACACTCGATACTCGACACTCGACACGCGACACTCGACACTCGACAAGCTGGACATGCCCTGTGACACGCCCGTGTCACAGGCCGTGTACCCTCACTCGACACCCGACACTCGACACTCGACAAAGCGGACACGGCCCGTGACACGCCCGTGTCAGGGGGCGTGTACCCCATTCGTCGAGCTCAACTCGACGCAAGAAAAAAATTCGTCGAGTCAAGGAGGTCACGTCCAGGTCACGGCCTGGGTCACGCCCGTGTCAGGGGGCGTGTCACGCACAAAAACGACCATTTTTCCTTGTTTTGAAAAGTGTTTCTGTGACGTCCTAGACCATTTTTGCCTTAAGAACTTTTTACCCTTTTTTCGTTTCCTGTACCAGCAACTCATTTTGAGCAACATTACCCGGGCGTGAAAAAGTGCAAGCATTCCCTAAGAGGCCTCACCGAGTCTCCAATTTGGACTCCGGTTTGCTGGGGAATCGTGCAACTCAGCAACCAAAACAGCCACTCGCAAGCCCGCGGGAAAAACCATGCTCGAACAACGGTCAAAGCTAACGGAACGCCCATCATGCATACGCAATCAAAAATCCGGGGCACTACACTGGGTACATCCACTCTTCTACCACCCTGGTAGGAATCCACTACAGGTTTTTGATCAGGTGCCCTGCCACCAATGAGCTTTTGATCAGGTGCTCAAAAACCAACCCAAGTCTTTTGATCAGGAGACTTGCAACCAAAGATTCACTTTTGAAGGGAGATGACAACCCTTTACAGAGGTGGGGGTGAGAGATTTGATATTGTCTTCTCTGTCAACAATAAGAGAGAAGACTTGTGGATTCAGTGATGTTAGCAAAAGCTCCCTCTGAGATATTGAATGGTTCAGGAGGGATGGAAGCTTTTGATGCAGTGACCAAGAGCCGACCCACTCTGTCGACCACGCCTCGCACCTATCCTAGCCAGAGGCCCACGTCTGCTGGCCCACTGTCGGGCCCACCATGGCGTCACACCATAGCATCCCTTTTATCAAGGAGGTCAGGGGATCGAAACCTGGCCTCAACAACCTACCGTGCGCCTGTGGTTGGGCCCGGAGATGGGTTGGGGTGTACGGCCCGCGGGCCCACCATGGCATCACACCATAGCATCCCTTTTATCAGGCCGCGGGCCTCTGGCTAGGATAGGTGCGAGGCCTGGTCGACAGAGTGGGTCGGCTCTTGGTCACTGCATCAAAAGCTTCCATCCCTCCTGAACCATTCAATATCTCAGAGGGAGCTTTTGCTAACATCACTGAATCCACAAGTCTTCTCTCTGATTGTTGACAGAGAAGACAATATCAAATCTCTCACCCCCACCTCTATAAAGGGTTGTCATCTCCCTTCAAAAGTGATTCCTTGGTTGCAAGTCTCCTTATCAAAAGACTTGGGTTGGTTTTTGAGCACCTGATCAAAAGCTCATTGGTGGCAGGGCACCTGATCAAAAACCTGTAGTAGATTCCTACCAGGGTGGTAGAAGAGTGGATGTACCCAGTTAGGGGGAACCACTATAATTTCATTGTGTCATCTGTGTGCTTGCTTTTCTTTTAATTTTTTGTGTTGTGATCTTATACATATAACTCTAATTAGTTCAAGTTAAGATCTATACTTTCACTTTCAGCATCCACCGCCCCTCGCCCCAAGTTGTAGTTGGGGTGGAAGTGAGGAAGTCGAGCATCCGGCGGCGACTCTTGGTCGCCAGGTCGCGGCGACGATACCTTCGCCCTCTTAGTCGCAGGGCCCGACTGTAACACCCCAAAGTCAATTTGGGTCAATTTGGGTTCAAGCATGGGTGACACGACCTGGGACACGGGAGTGTCCTAGGGCGTGTCGTGCTTGGGTTGCGTAAGCGGTCGTGTGGTCGACGAATTTTGGTCGACGATCATCGAGTAGGAGGACACGGCCTATGACACGGGCGTGTCCCAGGGCGTGTCAGCGCGTTCCACGATCTCAGCCCGACGACTTTGCCCTGGGACGTGTCTGGTGCCGTGTCATGGGCACACGGCCTGAGACACGGGCGTGACCTAGGGTCGTGTGAGTCTCGGGTGAGTTTGATATGGTTTTGGGTGTAGTACACGAGTGGTTAACACGGGCGTGTCACATATGACACAGCGTGTATAGTGTGACACGGGCGTGTCACACGGCCGTGCTGTAACACCTCCCCTGTAATGACCGTATAATATGGGTCCGGCCGGGGCCCCACAACATACGGAAGCCACAGCTTTAGTATTATAAGATGATATAACTACCCACACTCAAAACACTTTGCACAACACAACGGAAACACAAGCAAGACTAGAAGTTATCCACTACTATAAGAGTAAAAAGACGGCCTTATTGCCTTACAACACAAGAGAGTCCAAACTCACATAATACAACATTCATGAAAGTGCAAACGCACCCCTAGTCTACCTCGGCATGCAAGCCGGACTACATGAGCATAAAACATATAATGCCATAAATGTAAAGCTACAGCAAAAGGGGAAACACTTCATGAGGCTTAGGCCTTTCTGGCCGGCGAGCTAGCTCCTGCTTGTGATCCTTGCCCTGTAAAATTATTAGTAACGTGGGTCAGCAAAGGCTGATCTCAAACTGTGTAATCAACACATCTCCTCCCGGCCACCCCTAACGGACCCCGGGGAACCCTCCAACCTGCAAGTTAGTACTTAGTATGCAATATGTAAGTATAAACCAGAAATGCATTTAGAACAGGCTTGAATGTCTCAAACAACATACACGTTCTCTACTGGTTGAGCATATAATAAAAAGGGGCCTACTTATGCAACATGAATGCAACACTCGAGCTTCACCCAAGGCACCCTAAAACGTATGCATCTAGTACAATATCGCATCAATTGGGTACTCATCGCTTCCCCATCGGCATAAAACCACAAACAAAGGGATATCACAATCCCCCAACGGCGCACAGGCCGCCATAAGGAACCCTTGCTAAGGCCCCACCCACTCATGGTCTTAGACCCGGGCTTGCCTGCAAGCTTTGACGTCTCAAGTCAGGATTCCAACAAACACAAACTGACCGATTCTAAGAAGCCTTGCTGGACCCCACCCGCTCATGGCCTCATTGCCCGGGCTTGCCCCTCGCTTGGCATTCTCGTCAGTCTCACAGAAGGGGAATAGTCTCGCCGGGACACTCTCCATACGTGATGTGTACATCACGGGATAGCCAGCCGACCATGGAGACACATCCACGCCTTGGCACATCACAAACCAAGACAATTCCACCCTAGTCCCTTATTTATACTGCAGTGTTCCCGCGCACCAAGGAAACCATATACCACTCATGCGGAGCTAACCTTATCCACCAAGGAAACCATCTACCGCCATTGAGGAGCTAACCTTGTCCGGTTCCGGCTACACGTACTCACTCGAGAAAAAGGGGGAAACATCACCACATCACAAACGACATCTTGCCACAACGGATTTCTATGAATCCCTAAAGCTCGTATGCAACATCACAGAGTCGGACTAACGGTCGCGACTACGGCTTCACCCACCATGCCTAATCCACTAACGGAGCAGATCTCTAATGCAAAACATGCCGGGGACGGACTCAATCGACCCGGAGGTTCCTCTTGAACCTTGACGACCCAAACCCCTCTCATTTGAGTGTTTGGTGCCCAAAAACTAGAAAAGAAAAGATGCTAAGACATGAATCCTAAAACCGAGAGGAGAAGTGTCGTTACCTTCCGACTCCTCTTCCTAGCCATAGCAAAATAGCCGGATGAAAACCTTTGCAATGGTCTAGCCTCCACGGATCTGGACTCGGCTCGCAATTTGGAGCACCGAAGCCTCTCCTATAGCCCAAACCCTCCTTCTCCTTCTTCCTTGCTCTCACTTATCTCTAGAACTTAGTAAGAGAAAGCTTGGAGAAGAATGAGGGTTTCCAACCCTATTCTCGGATTTAACTCCCCAAGAGATGTCCTGATGATGAGTACGATTATGATAGGCTTTTTACTATCATAATTGTAATCATGTCTACTATTTCCTGCCCTTTTTGTATTGATTTCACGATAATAGTAAAGAAATTGTCGTATCATAGATATAAGAGCGCATTTTGAAGTCTTTGGCATTCCTTGTAATAAACTATTTACTGATTCTTTCATTTTTCTATTGCAGGTAATGCCAACCAATGGACCTAAAAGTCACGAAGCAAACAGAGGAGTTCACGGAGTCAACATGGCTGAGGGCAGGACAAAAATTTGGTGCACACGGCCAGGCACACGACCGTGTGCCTACCCGTGTCATATTTGAACACGATTGCCGACCAACCCGTGTCTGAGGAACACGGCCGAACACACGGCCGTGTCCATACCCGTGTCATCTGACACGACCCACTACCAGACACGCCTGCTCGTGGGGAACCGCCTAGGAACCGTCCACACGGCCTGACACACGGCCGTATTGGAACCCGTGTCCGACCTGTTTGCAATGGGACTATAAATTTCCTGTAAAAAAAAATTGTTTAAGACTTTTGGATCATTTCTGGATTGGAGAACTGCTGGAGGCCGAAGGGGAGCATCCAAGACAAGGAGGATTGAAGGGTATTTCATATGTATTTTTTTATCTAATCACTAATCCCTTTGAATCCTTCCTTTCTCTTGATGATTCATCTTCAATTTTTGTTTTAATTTGCATGAACCTCTATTTGAACATTCTAGTAATCATGTATCACTTTGTTTATGTTAAATTTGTGGTATTTTATTTGTGTTTATGTTTGCAAACAAAGAGTTTAATCTTCCTTATGATCTACTTTTTAGCTTTACATAATTTGCAATTTGCTAGATTGAGAAATTGGTTCTTTGCAATGATATTTGTATGTTCATATTGTGATGTTAATTCTCTTTGTAATTCAAACTCTATGATCGAGAGATATTTTGTTTGGAAAATTAGAATACGAGTAAAAGGATTCGTGGTAATTTAGAGATAAAATTCATGAATTTATGTAGTAATAAGGGTACTTTACTTAATGCGAACTTGAGTGTTGTAAATTGTTCGAGAGAAAATTTACTATCTTAGGTTTAGATTTGGAATTGCTCGAGAGAGAATTTTGTTGAATATTTAACCTTTACATTACAACAATTTTAATAGTCTTTTTATTCCATGATCACTTAGAATTTAACTAATAAATGAATTCGTTCATGTAATTGTTTAAAAGCTTCATGTCTTTTATCGTTTTTACTTCTCCAATACTGAATCATCCAAATGGTCATAGTTAGGCTAATGTAGTTTAGATATCACTTTTATTTAGAGGTATGATAATAAAGAGAGGGTGAGTACGAGTAGTTAAAGCGACCCTGTGGAATACGACACGAGATGTAGATTTCTCCTATACTATGATTGATAGGTGCACTTGCCTGAATGCTAATTCAATCTATTTTAAGCCCATCTATATAGTTGTATTATAATGTAGAATGAAATCACATTGAGTTATTACTTGTTAGCAAGCAAACAAAAATCATCAAGTTTTTGGCACCATTGCCGGGGACCGTTTTCAATATTTTGAAATCCTAATCTTTATTAATCTACCAATTTTCATTTATATAGTTGTAAATTAGTATTTGAATAATTATATTGCGTAATATTTTTTTTGTAGTCTGTTAGTCTATGACCAGGGGCAGAAATTCTGGGCTAGCACCATTTCATCCTGACGCAGAACGAATTCTCCATAACACTAACCTAAGGGATGTGGGAATTAATACCACAGATATTTCAAACGGACTATCAGAAGAGGAGACAGTAAACCAAGGAGAGAATCATCTTGAAAACCTAGATACCATGGCCAACCAAAATGAGCAAACCATGTCTGACATTGCTAGACCTAATCTCCAAGGAACCGGGTCGAGCATCGTTAGACCACCGATAGCTACCAATAATTTTGAATTGAAGCCTAGTGTGATACAAATGGTTCAACAGTATGTCTAGTATGATGGCTTGCAAGATGAGGATCCTAACACCCACTTAGCCGGATTCTTGGAAATATGTGACACATTTAAGATCAATGGTGTTTCCAACGACGCCATTCGATTGAGATTGTTTCCATTTTCTTTAAGGCATAAGGCGAAGCAGTGGTTGAATTCATTACCTAGAGGGTCGATCACTACTTGTGACATGATGGTTGAGAAGTTTCTGATGAAGTATTTTCCACATGCGAAGACTGTAAAGTTAAGGAATGACATCTCTACGTACATTCAATTGGAGTCTGAATCGTTGTACGACACATGGGAACGATTCAAGGAGTTGTTAAGGAGATGTCCCCACCATGCTCTACCTTCATGGCTTCAGATTCAGACCTTCTACAATGGTCTAAATCCAGCCACTAAACAAATGATTGATGCGGCTAGTGGAGGAACTTTGAATAATAAGACACCTGAAGCTGCTCAGCAGTTGATAGAGGACATGGCAATGAACATTTACCAATGGACTACAATAAGACAAAAGCCTAGCAAGCCCGCAGGAATTTATGAAGTAGATGTCGTCACTGCCTTAGCTATTCAATTGGAGAAGCTTCACCAAAAGATGGACAACCTTGCCTTAGCATCACCTTCCATGGCATCTCAACAACGGGACTCTTCATGCAGTGGAATGCCTGGTTGTGAACCACAAGTTCAAGAGCACGTTGACTATATGGGTAATAATATTAGACCACCTTTCAATCAAGCCAACAACCCATATAGTTCTACATATAATCCTGGATGGAGAAACCACCCCAATTTCTCTTGGGGAGGACAAGGAAGTCAAGGGAAGCAACCCATGTTTGGACAACAACCACAATTGGAACCAAGGAAGCCTACATTGGAAGATGTGCTTACCAAGTTCATGCAAACTACCGATATAGCTTTCCGAAATCAAGAAGGTTCAATTCAGAACTTGGAGAATTAGATTGGTCAGCTTGTAAGGATGGTTTCTGAAAGGCAGCAAGGAACACTTTCGGGGAACACAGAGATAAATCCAAGGGAGCATGCAAAAGCTATTCAATTGAGGAGCGAAAAGGAGTTACAAGACCCAAGGCCTGCAAAGGAAGCACCCCAAATGGAGTCTAGCGGCGAAGGACCAAGCGAGATGAACGTACAACCGATGGAGTACCAACCAGCAATACCATACCCAACAAAGCTTAACAAGGAGCGCATGGATGCGCAGTATGGTAAATTTTTATCTATTTTTAAGCAATTACATGTTAACTTACCTTTTTATGAAATTATTCAAATGCCTAAATATGCAAAATTTCTTAAGGATTTGATTTCTAATAATAGGAAAATAGAAGAATTATCATTAGTAACATTAAGTGAAGAATGTTCTGCTATTTTGCAAAATAAATTGCCACAAAAACTTAAGGATCCCGGTTCTTTTTCAATTCCATGTTTAATTGGTGATTTACAAGTAAATAAGGCTTTAGCAGATCTAGGAGCAAGTATAAATTTAATGCCTTATAAACTATATCTGAAACTAGGCCTAGGAGAACTTAGCCCAACAAGAATGAGTATTCAATTAGCAGATTGATCGGTTAAGTATCCTAGAGGAATAGTAGAAGATGTATTAGTTAAGGTAGATAAATTTATATTTCCTGCTGATTTTGTTATTTTAGATATGAATGAAAATATCGAAGTACCACTAATACTAGGTCGTCCATTTCTAGCTACATCTAAAGCACTTATTGATGTTTTTGACGGTAAATTAGTATTGCGAGTAGGAGAAGATGAAGTCACTTTTCAAATTGGCAATACTATGAAACAATCCTTAGATAACGATGATTATTGCTATTTTTCTCATGGTATTGATGACTTTATGTCTTCTATAAATTCTAAATTTTATTATAAAGATCCTTTAGAAATTTGCATAACTAACAACTATCTAGAAGATGATAAAAATGATGACATTATTGAACATTTATTTTTTCTAGAAAATTGTGTTGCCATGAATAGAACAACGGAATATAGTTTAATTACTGAAGGAGATCATGAAGCTCTTAAGAATAATACTAAGGACCCACCAATAGTAGAATTTAAAAAATTACCGGATCATCTTGAGTATGCATTCTTAGGAACAAATTCTTCGTACCCAGTTATCATATCTTCAAATCTTTCCAATATTGAAAAAGATAAATTAATAACTGTATTGAAGAAATGTAAAGGTGCAATAACATGACAAATATCTGATATAAAGGGTATTAATCCTAGTTTTTGCACTCATAAAATCCTTTTGGAAGAAAACTATAAGTCGTCTATTCAACCGCAACGTAGGCTAAATCCTAATATGAAAGAGGTAGTTAAGGCTGAGATTGTGAAGTTATTAGATGCTGGTATTATATATCCTATTTCGGATAGTTCATGGGTTAGTCCTATCCAAGTAGTTCCTAAGAAGGGTGGCCTGACTGTGGTTGCAAATGATAGAAATGAATTACTTCCAACATGAATGGTAACAGGTTGGCGTGTCTGTATAGACTATAGGAAATTAAACGATGCCACTAGGAAAGACCATTTCCCTCTTCCTTTCATTGACCAGATATTAGAACGCTTATCAGGACATTCTTATTATTGTTTTCTAGATGGACTTTCTAGATACTTCCAAATTCCTATAGCACCAGAAGACCAAGAGAAAACAACATTTACTTGCCCATTTGGTACCTTTGCCTATAGACGTATGCCTTTCGGGTTATGTAATGCACCCGCCACATTTCAAAGGTGCATGCTAGCCATCTTTAACGAGTATGTTGAAGATATTATGGAAGTGTTCATGGATGATTTTTCTGTTTTTGGCGACTCTTTTGAGTTGTGTTTGAATAATTTAGAGAAAGTTCTTAGGAGGTGTGAGAAGATGAACCTAACGCTTAGTTGGGAGAAGTGTCATTTCATGGTACAAGAAGGGTTAGTACTTGACCATAAAATCTCAAGCCAAGTAATTCAAGTAGATAGAGCAAAAATAGAGACCGTAGAAAAAATACCACCACCAACCTCCGTAAAGGCAGTGAGAAGTTTCTTAGGACACACGTGATTTTACCGCCAGTTTATTAAAGACTTCTCTAAAATAGCTAAACCACTTACAAGGCTTTTAGAAAAAGACACACCTTTTATTTTTGAACAAGAGTGTCTACATGCCTTTGAGTTCTTAAAAGAGAAATTAATTAATTCTCCTATTATGATCGCACCTGATTTTAGTCAACCATTTGAGATCATCTGTGGCGCTAGTAGTTTTGCGGTAGGGGCTGTTTTAGGACAACGCCGAAACAAACATTTTCACCCTATATATTACGCTAGTAAAACACTTAATAATGCACAGGAGAATTATACAACTACTAAAAAAGAACTCCTAGCAGTGGTATTCGCCTTCGATAAATTTAGACCATATTTAACATTGTCCAAAGTGGTAGTTTATACGGATCACTCTGCACTTATATATTTGCTAGCCAAAGCGGAAGCAAAGCCTCGTTTAATCCGTTGGGTTCTTCTATTGCAAGAATTTGATCTAGAAATTAGGGATAAACGAGGAGCGGAAAACTTAGTGGCAGATCATCTTTCACGTTTAGAAAACCCACTATGATCAATGTTAGATGAATCTGAAATTTCTGATACATTTCCTGAGGAATCACTATTTGCCATATCTACCAATATACATCTAGATTATCCATGGTTTGCAGATTATGCAAACTATCTTGTGGCTAAGGTCCTTCCAAAAGACTTTTTATATCAGTAGAAAAAGAAATTTTTCTCTGATTTGAAATATTACTTCTGGGAGGACCCCTTTCTTTTTCGGATATGTGCAAATTCTGTTATAAGAAGGTGTGTATCAGCGCAGGAAGGTTGGAAGATTTTGGAGCAGTGTCATTCAGGTCCTGCTGGTGGTCACTATGGAGTAAATCGCTCGGCTAAAAAGATTCTTGATTCCGGTTTTTATTGGCCCCTTCTATTCAGGGATGCCCAAAGGTATGTGCTTTCATGTGATTCTTGCCAAAAAGCAGGTAATATTTCTAAATTACATGAAATGCCTCAAAACGTTATCCTTGAATGCGAAGTATTCGATGTGTGGGGTATAGATTTTATGGGACCATTCCCAGTTTCTTTTGGGAATAAATATATTTTGGTAGTTGTAGATTATGTATCAAGGTGGGTTGAAGCGCAAGCTCTGCCTACTAATGATAGTAGGGTTGTAATTAGATTTTTGAAATCCTTATTCGCACGATTTGGCACACCACGTGCACTTATTAGCGATAGGGGTTCACACTTTTGTAATCTACAACTTATTAAAAAAATATGGAGTTACACATAGGATAGCCACTCCGTATCATCCTCAAACTAGTGGGCAAGTTGAAGTTTCCAATAGAGAGCTAAAGAGGATCCTAGAAAAATCTGTAGAAGGGAATAGGAAGCAGTGGTCTAGGAAACTTAACGACTGTTTGTGGGCTTATAGGACCGCCTACAAAACACCTATAGGGACCACCCGTTTTAGATTGGTCTACGGTAAATCTTGCCACCTGCCTATAGAATTAGAACACAAGTCGTATTGGGAAATACACTCCTTAAATTTTGACACTAGTTCTATATGAGAGAAGCGTAAACTTCAACTTAACGAATTAGATGACTGGAGAACTATGGCCTATGAGAACTCCCGGATTTATAAGGAGAAAACCAAGCTATTTCATGACCGTCACCTTCGCAAACCCAAGGTATTCCAAAAAGGTGATCAAGTCCTCCTCTATAATTCCAGATTATATTTATTCCCAGGGAAATTAAGGTCTAAGTGGTCCGGACCCTTTAAGGTTAAAGAAGTCTTTCCCTGCGGTACCGTCGAGTTAACTCACCCTGAGAAGGGAGATTTTAAGGTTAATGGTCACCGACTTAAGCCTTATTATGGTGAAATCGCTATGGATTTCGCTCGTCTAGAGACCTGCCTCCATCTAGATTAGTTTCATATTAAACTATTGTAAGTGTTTCTTAATATATCTATTTTAGTATAAATCTAGTAGTTGTAATGAAAAAAATTATAATGAAAAAAATTTTCCAGCAAAATTTTAATGAAAAAAAAATTTCTGTAAAAATTAAAAGAGAAATGCAAAATTGGAGGGGAACACGGGTTACCACACCCCCGTGTGTGTAGCCGTGTACACGACACAGGCTCAGGCCCAGCCGTGTGATTTAATTCCTAAAAAAATGAGTTTCTTCCCGAGCACAACACGGGTGGACACCCACCCGTGTGGCTAGCTGTGTCATCCACTCGACGATCGTCGAGACCACTGTGTCGAGACATCTGACACGCCCGTGTCGGATGACACACGGCTGTGTCGCATACCAACCTGTGTCTCGTGAATTTTGAATGTGCGTCTCAGCTCAGACACGGGACCACCCACGGCCGTGTCGTCGCCCGTGTCCACCTGACGCGCTGTCCCCAGCCAGTTTGACCACACATACCTAGGCACCCCGTGTTCCACGAGGCCACGGATTCCCTAACACGGGTGCACACACACGGCCGTGTGCGCACCCGTGTTCATATTTTTTACACAGATCGACGCACCCCGTGTTCCACGAGGCTGCCGATTCCCTAACACGGGTTCACACACGCCCGTATGCGAACCCGTGTGCAACCTCATTAAATAGGGCCATGTCGATTTCTTTCTTTGCCCATTCCAAACCTTCTCCCATCACAGATCTCCCCGTGGCCTGATCCTCAAGGCACCATCTTTTCCAATTCTCGTCTTCCTTTACTCGCGTTTTCCCCTTCTACATCATGTCGTCCGGAAGAAGTCAAGGAGGTCGCCGTCGCCGACCGGAGCTACAAGTCTCAACGGAGAGGCGGGAAGTCGCTGCTCCGCTAATTTTCACCGACGCATCGCACACCGCCCGCTTCAACCGCTTGCAATCAAAAAAATTTCAAGATATCCACACAATTGATTGGAGCGTGCTTGAAGAGATAAATTTAGCTGGAGATATCAGGGGATTAATTTCTGTAACGGGGTGGGATCAATTTTTCGCCATAGAGGATTTAGGATTTAGGGAACTCACTTTAGAGTTCCTGTCTTCGTTTTATTGCAACTTTCGGCCTAACTTCATCGATGCGCCGCACGCGCCCGAGGGGATAATTTCATTTCGAGTGGGTGGCACATTTTATACACTCACCATTCTCCAGTTCACCCAGTATTTAGGGGTGTATGAGGAGTCATTCCTTTTTAGTGCTGCCTACCCCAAGCTCCACTTCGAACTCCCCAATCGCAATATGGCTGGCGGTATCTGGCGCCAGATTTCTCTTGACACTGGCGCCTACGAGGCCAAGCGATCTAAGGTCTCTAAATTGATTTCTCCCGCCCTCCATTACATCCACCATCTCCTTAGCCACACGTTGAGAGGCCGGGGCGAAAGCTCCGGAGTTGTCAGTCGACAGGACCTGTTATACCTCTACAGCATGACTTCACGTTATCCTCTACATCTCGGTTATCTTCTAGCCCAGTTCATTCTCCATCAGGCCGACACCCCCCGTATAGGGTCTATTTGTGTAGCACCCTACATTAATTGCCTCGTGAAGAATATGGGCATCTTTTCAGCCCTCCCACAGATGACAGTGGTCGCAAAGACCGTGCCTATCATGATGGCTAGTCTCCGCTCCCTCCGCCTCGTCACCGCCCGTCAGGGCCGGGGAGGGGTAATATATTCTATTGCACGACGTGGACCGCATGTACATGATGACAGTGATGATTAGGTAGATCCTGACCTCGATGTGCCGTTGGTGCCTCCGCCCCATTCCACTTACGCTCATGGCGAGTCTTCTACTGCACCTCCTCCACCTCATTCACGGTACTCGCGCGAGTTTCGACAGTTTTTCGAGACCGAGCTCTCGCCGTGCCTAAAACACATTGAGGAGTCGCAGCAGCGGACCGAGGACCTCCTCATCCAGATCAGAGACCACCTAGGGATCGCTCCTCGCCAGCCGCCAGCTCCAGCCCCGCCTTCCTTCCCTGATGATGTGATCGACCACCCTGCATACTTCTGATGTATACCTATGTAGAGTTATCTTTATGTATTATGTCTTGTATTTTTTTTATATCAGTATATTTAGTTCTGTCAGCTATTATATATCAGTGCATTTCATTACGGCTCCTGTTTCTTTAATGTGTTCTTCTACTTATTATGATAGCAGTTTTTTTTCTTATGTCATCATGAAATCACTCTATGTCCGCTTTTTACATTGCACTGAGGACATTGCAAATCTAAAGTCTGGGGGTAGAATGACTATTCATGTGGTTACAATTGATTCTAATCTGCTTATCATAATACTCAAGTTTGTTATACCCCCTACAAATTTTTGTTTGATCTTTTAAGCTCTCATTATTCATTCATTTGGGATTATAAATATCTAATTTAACTTCGCACGCTGATTAAAATGAATTGATGTAGACTCATAGAGTATTCAACTTTGTTGATTTCGTAATTAAGCATAGAAATTTATAAGCTTAATTTTCTCTATATAATTTACTTTTAAGATTACTCCTCTATATTAGTAACTATCCAACACTCTATTTTGGAAAATATACTTATATATAATAAAGTGAGTCGATGAGTGTAACATTTTTATAATTTGATATTAGGGCTTTAAAATTAAAAATTACTCCCTATTGATGTATAGGACTCACCCTCTAGCATTCCTCAAAACATTACATAGGTTAATTAGTAAGGGAGGAAATGACTTAGGCCGCCTATTGGATAGCTTGAGCCTTGTTAACCTAAAACCTTTAACATGATACCCTTGCACACCCAATTTGAACCTAATCCCTATTATTTTGATGCTCTACTATTAAAATTCACCAAGGCCAAATCCTTACTTATTAGCACACCTATCATTGATGCCTTCTTGGAATGATTTGTTCATTGTGATATGTGGCCTGAGTGCGTGTATACTTGCACCCACTTGGAATGATCCCTACTATGGTCCCTTGGTTAAAAAAAATATATAAAAAAATTAGAGTGCCCTTCAAAATGTGGGAAATATACAAATTGCAAAGTCTGGGGGTGTTTACATAAAATTGAAATATGTTAAGGTATCTTCCAACATAAGGCTCAATCAAGATTTAGGTGTGAAAAATTCATCGAACTTATCTTTGATTACCTCACCTTTAATCTTCAATCCTAAGCCAAAAAGCTACACCAAAATTCAAGTCCTAAGGATCCGACCTTACTAATTCTAAATAGTGCTGTGATGAGGGTGTAAAAAGGGTAAGCTCATGATTATCAATATGAGTACTTATAAGTTTTGAAATACTAATACGTATCTTATAGATATTGTTATTTTCTCCTCATATTTGTTAAAGATGACTATACTTTTATTTCTAAAAGCGAGTGAGAGATAGTTAAAAGATATATTAGAGGAATTTTAAGATAAATCTATATTTAGAAAAGTCTGCTAAACTATTTCCTATGCGATTACACCATCAAAGTTCTCTTAAATTCATAGCAACCAGTGTGCGGAGGCAAAATTATTTAATGGTAACACAAGTGTTTGAATTAGTTTGCTTAGGGACAAGAACCTGAACCATCATATCCCAAAATAAGGGAAAGAATGGCCACGATCCGTCTGAAAACTAAAACACCTGGGCCGAACACGGTCTGGCACACGCCCGAGTCCAGGGTCGTGTCCCCCATTCGCCATCCCAAACGACGCGCCTGGAACGACACACGGGCATCAGACACGCCCGTGTTCAACCCGACACGCCCGTGTTCCATCTGACACGGTCGTGTGGTCGGCCGTGTGCCTCCATCGACAAAGCCCCGAAAACAACCCGAGAACTACACGGGTACTAGACACGCCCGTGTCCTTGCCCGTGTCTACCTCAACACACCTGGGCTCCAGGCCGTGTTCATGCCTCGACACCCGACACGGCCTTGCACACGCCCGTATCCTAGGCCATGTGACTTATCTCGACACCTCGTTGAGCGATGTCTCGACACTTCGTCGAGCAAAGTTCGTCGACTGACTGACACAGTCTTGGACACGCCCGTGTCCTAGGCCGTGTGCCTTGTCTCGACAGTTCGTCGAGCAAAAAATCGTCGACTCCTCGGGCCGATACTTGACACGGGCTCGACACGCCCTGGGACATGCCCGTGTCCCAGGCCGTGTGCCGCCTGCCAGAAACCAAAATTCCCAAGAATTAGGCCAGAAACGCTGGTTGCTCCTCTATAAATTTTGGGGCGTTACACGTGTACTGGCTGGTTTTCAGTCAGTTGACTGCCGCTTAAGGAGACACGGCCTATAACACGGGCGTGTCACAGTGTCAGGGCGTGTTCATGCTTTTCTAGACAATTCTGAGCCGTTTGATTCCCTATTCCTGGATCCAATGGATAGGATTTGTCCATGTATTGATAAGGCCGGGGAAAAGGGGATTTAAACCCTTCCTCTTCTTCTTCTTCTTATCATTTAAAGAGAGAGCAAGAAGAGGGGAGTGCAAGGGAAGGAAGGAGGAAGAGAAAACCAGCTGCTGGAGGAGCTACAGAGTGCAGAGCGAAGATCCGAGAGCAGATTCGTGAAGGCTAAGTCAAGGTGGTGGCTTCCGTCTGGCTACTTCATGGCACCGAGGCGATCTTCAAGGGTAACGATCTCCTTCTTGGACATCAAAGTCCTTTCTTTATGCATATGCGTGGAATCCTCCACCAAGAGGTGGATTGCGGAAGTGATTCCTTTGTTGAGTCTGCATCTAGAGCCAGAATTGTAGAGTATGGCATAGGCATGCTATGTGAAGCCCATCTGGACCGTTAGTCTGGATTGGTGATGATCATGGGTAAACCGTATAAGACTCCGTGGGTTTTCAAAGATGAGTTATATGCTTTGTGTCTTGGATGAATGAATGCTATGTGTAGATGGTATGCTCATGCGTGAGCTAGCCATGGATATGATCTTGGATGCTTTGCGTAAGCTCCTTGTGATGTGTTTGCTCTGCGAGAGCGGAAAGCTGCGGCTAACCTGGAAGGGAAGGCTGACCCGCGTCACGGTGCGCCAGTGACGATGTGAGCACGGGCAAGGCTAACCTGTACCTAGGTATGTTGGAGAGATCGATTGGTGGTAGTGTTCAGTAGTGTGCGATAGCCCGACTTGCTACACTGAAATAAAAGCGGGTCGATCGGTTGGATGAATGCTCATGTTTGCCATGCGGTACGTTCCTCTGCTTGGTTTGGGCGGAATGCAACCAGCATGCGTGTTGGGGTGACTAGGACCGGCCAGCCAACAAGTTAATTACCGTGCATTGGTGGTGTTACCACGGGTTTTCGGTACACCGTAAGGTGCCCTTAGTGCACGAAGCGTCTGGCTGCGGTTGGCGTTTGTGATTTGATATGTTTGTGATTGTTAGCTATTATACTTGCAAATGTGTACAGGGAAGGAACTGTTGCCCCGGGCATGGGGTAGGGTCGTTATAATTGGTCAGCTGTAGCTGACCGTTACTTTGTTTGCCGCTCTTTGGTGGATGTCTACTTGCAGGTGCTGCGGCTTGAAATGAAATAAGCGGATTGAAAGCTTGTTGCTAAGGCCCTTGAAGGCCAAGTGAATCGTGGTTGGATTTCATGTGTGGCCGGCCTGCGTGCCGATGTACGAACATGTATATGTGTAAAAAGAGAAACTTGTAAGGCCTTAAGGCCATGTGTGTGTGGGTTGTATACATTCCTGGTTTTGGATATATAAATGTGGAATTTATGCTGCGCTGGAATGGATTGGGCTAATGATACGAATAGAATTTGATCACTACAAGTAATTCTGTCACTTGTCTGTGACCTATGGCGTGGGGCCCCGGCCGGACCCACCGTTATATGCCATGTGACGAGTGAGGGTGTTACACCGACGACCCGACCTTTGCCTTCCCTTTGGCGAGCTTTTTATTCTCGCCGACATCGGGCAGAGGGTTGGACTCATGGAGGGAGGTGGCGACTTCCTTCGCCGGAGGAAGCGGCTTCTTCGGGAGCTCGCACGCCACTGCAAATGTCGAGTAAACGTATCAGTACCAAGCTATAGCAAGTGAAGAGAGCATGCATGAAGTGATTCTCGCTCAAAAACTTACCCTCGTTGCGGTGGATCTCTAGGAGCGTGTTGACGTTTAGTCACCAGAAGATGACGTCGAACCGGCGACCTCGGAACGACTCGAACAACTGCTCGCGGATGCCCTCCAGGATCGGCGGGAGGAAGTCGACATCAACGGGTTGGTGCGACCTCCATAGAATGCCCGCAAAGTCGCCGTGGACGACGATCAGTTGCTTGCTCCATCAGTGGACTTTGTTTGCCATCCCCACTAAGGTGCAGACATGGTTGTTGAAGTAAACAACTCCCCCGGCGGTCGCGGCGAAGGCGAATATCTTCCGGAAGATAGAAAGGTCGAAGACGACCCTCTCCTCCCGCAAGTAGTAGAGGAACCACATTATAATCGCCACTCCGTTGGGGTTGATCTGTGCGGGGATGATTCTGAAATATTGCAAGATCTCGCAATATTTCGGCCATAGAGGAAGTCGCAGGCCTGTGTCAAAGTGACGGAGCGGCAGGATCATCGCACCCTCGATGTGGGTGTTGAGCCTCTTAGTGCGACTAGGGAGTCTTGCTGAGTATTCGTCGGGCAGAAACCTCTCCCTGAAATTCTCCAAATCTTGCTCTGTGGTTATTGATTTCTTGAAGGCCGCATCGACGAAGTTAGCGGCATGGGCTTGTCGGCGAGCACTGGCATCATCTCCCACCATTTTTGCGAGTTGGCGAGCTGAGAAAGGAAGTAAGGCGAGAAAGGAAGAGAAATCGAAGCGCGCGGGTAGAGAAAGATACTCGCGGGCTAGAGATTGAAAATCGCAGCAACGTACTCACATCCTACCTACCCCCTCTATTTATATGCAGAGGCAAGGGGGAGGGGTATATATCCGTCCGGGTGAGTATCGTCCTAAGTCGCAGTCTAGGCGAGCAAGCGGATCTCGACATCTATATCGAGCAGCGCAGAAAAGAACATCGCGACATCAGAACCTACACAATAAACTCGGCACATCACAGAATAACAACAAGGAAGACGAGCAAAAGAGGAGAATGAAACACGAGATATAAACTCGTTTATTACAATACAAATAATTGTTTATTACAATAGTCGCACATGACGAGTTTCAAATAAAAGAAGAAAAATCCTAAGTCCTAGGAGGTCTCTCCGGTAGATGAGGATGTCGCCCGGCCCAGCCCATCTCTTGCGCCCGCCGATAATGCTCCGTCGCCACCGACATTTCGTCGTCGCCAAGTTGCAGCTGCTCCTCCATCCTCGTCAGTCACCCGACGGAGCCCATGCTCGCGCGGATCTCTGCCAGCTCGCCGAGGATGAGTTGGAGGCGATGGTTGTTTATCGCCAGCTGGTGATCATTCTCCTTCACCATATGGAAGCGGGCTTCGTAGCTCTCCAGGGTAGTCCGGAGCTCTTCGATCTTCACCACCCACACTTCCAGAGATGAAATCCGGCGATGTGCCTCGCAGATCGCTAGCTGGTCAAACTTGCTCTCCAGCTCCAGGTTGGCGCGAGCAGCAGCGTAACGATATTCACTGGCCGACAACCCAATGACGTCAATGAAGGCCGCTCCTGGAGTTGCCGGACGATCTGTCAAAACAAAGAAGTCGCCAGATTAGAAATGAAACACTTAGTCACCAAATGCAACACCAATGACGACACTTACCACGACTAGGAGACCTTGATCGGCGAGGAGAAGGGCCACGATCTGGATCATCTCGCCGGCCAGACGATGGGCCACTAGCGTGCTCGGCGACTTTACCCTGCCTGCGACCTCCGTGACTGGGATACCCAACCCTCGACAAAAAGTAGCTCGGTCGCGGCTTCTCCGACTTCCGGACCACAAACTTCGACGGAGGAGGCGGAGGCGGCGGAGGCTGCGACGAACTCGCCGGCTGATGCGAGGTCTTCAGCGGAGGTGGCGGAGGAGGTCGCGACATGACAGTTTGTTGCAGAGCAATCAGAGGCGGCGGTGGCAAATAAACATTCACCACCTGGAGAGGAGCAGCGTTCAGAGGCGGCGGTGGCGGCAGCATAGAACTCGTCGCTGGCGGAGAGGAATCTCGCGCAAGGGCGGGCGGGATCTTGCTCGCCGGAAGGTCCTTGCTCGCTGGCGCGACATTCTTTGGCGGCGACAATGGTTCCCTGCTCGCCTCGGGAACCGAGGTTTCAGAAGCCTTCTTGGCTCCAAGGTTAATCCGGACCGTATGCGTGGTCCTAAGGGGTTTCCCGGCTGCGAGGGCGAGCAGCGGTGCAGAGTTCAACAGGGCGACATTCAAAGCCGCGTCAGCGACCTCCGGTGGAGAATCTACGAATAAGGAAATAGTGTCAACAAGAAGTAAAATGCCGACCAGTCGACTTAGAAGAATATCTCAGCAACATGGCGACCTGACAAGGAGACGAGTTCGACCTGCTGCGGCGCCGGAGTGGTAGCGACTTCCGGAATATCTAGCGAGCCGAGGAGGCTCGATTCAGGGACGACCACATTGGGGATGTCGTCGAGCCCAAGGTCGCTGAGTAGCTTCAGAGTGCTAGCAGAGCGCGAGAGATTATTTGTCGCAACTTGCGTGGAAGGTGAAGGCAAATCGACTGCGTCAGGAGCGGGTTTCTTCTTGGCCTTCTTAGTTTTCTTCTTTTTTTAAAGTGGGTAAGTCGGCGGTGGCGTCTTCTTCGCTAGGTCTTTTGGGCTTAACAGTGCCGAGAAGACCGGTTAGAGCGGCGAGGCTGTCTTGAAGAAGTTTCGTGGCGTCCGACATTATGCGCGAGCTCTGAGATCCGACTGAAAAACCAGGCCCCCTTATTTATAGAGATCGGCAGGCAGTCATCAAGTGCGAGGAACCCTGATACTCGGCATAGCAGCTCGCTGAATAAGTATTGGATGATTCTTTCCGAGTTCCTACGTCGCTCGAAAAGAGCGGGGATTGTGTACAACCTGTATTCATCGAGGATGGGTCCTACCACAGGCAGGTCAGCAGAAGTCAAGGTCAACAAGTCAAGACAATAGTCAACATCAACGCGCAAGACAATAGAAGTCCTGAGCGAGTATGGCGAGCTCCCTTCGCATACTCGCTAGGTAGGCGACTAGGCGAGATACTCGCCCAGCTTGTGTGAGTTCCTCCGGAAGCCGCCTAGTCGCCAGGGGGTGGGGTATAAATATGACCCGCCCCCTCCTTGGATTTGCTTATAAATAGGACCTCAGAGGTACAAGGTGAGGCAGTGAAAATCCTCTGCAGGATACTCGCGAGTTTCATTTTTGAGATACTAGCTGAGCCTTTGGATTCCTTTTCCTTAGTGGTCATGTCGCGACCTTGCGATTTAGTCTTCAGCTAGTCTCCCACATACCCAGTTCGACCATTTTTGGTTGAGAAGGGGCTGCTCCTTTCGAGCATTCGGGTACGTGGTGGGACCTTCCTGCCACAACATCTAAGGTCTTGTTTAACTCAGTTATTCATCCTAGTCATCTTTGCCATCTGAAAGATATGGTACCTAAACACCTAGAGGGGGGGGTGAATAGGTGACCTAAACCTTTTTAAAACTTTGTTGGCAGCACAACAGTTATTTCACAGATTACTACAGCTAACAGCAATTACAGAAAACAAACAGTCAATCCACAGCACAGCTCAGCACACCACAGCAGACACACTAATTTATAGTGGTTCCCCAATCTTTGGGTACATCCACTTTCCCCCTTCGCCTATCTAGCAGTGTACTAGATTCGGCCAAACTTCTCCACTATCTCAGAACCCAACTAGGTTCCTACACCTCAGGCCCAAAGCCGTACACTCAGCCACAAAGGCCTACACTCAGCCACCCAGGCCTACACTCAGCCAATTAAGGCCTACACTCAGAGTTCTTCAACTCCTACACTCAGGCAACCAAGCCCTACCCTCAGCCTTTATAATATAGGCTTACAATTCTCTCAGATCCAATGGATCCTACAAATAGAAATACAATAGCTAACTCTACAACTCAGAAAATAGGAGAGGAGTTGAGAATTATTTGAAGAGTTCTTGGAAGAACTCAGTTAGATCCAAACTGACTTAGCTTCCTTCAAAGCTTCTTGAGTTAGAACTGAATTAGTCTGAATCTTCTGCAGTTGTTCCTTGACCTCTGCTTCTTGAGATCCAGTTGTTTCTGAATCCTTCTTCTCAGCCTTAGTTCCAAAGACTGAATTCTTGATTGGAGCTCTCTCTCTCCAACTTCTTAGATCTGCAGTTGGACTGACAGATCTTCTTGTGTTGATCCTCTGTGTATCACTTCTTGATTTAATCTGATCAACTACTTTAAGTATTCTCTCAAGCTGTAACTCTTGTTTCTCAATCACAACAACTGTTTCTGTAAACTAAGGATGCCTATTTATAGGCTTCCTTCATGGTAACCGGCTGGTCCGGTTCATAACAAACTTCTGATTTCTCTGACAGTTGCTGTAGACCGGCTGGATCGGCAGCTGTCATGTCAACCAGTCACTTCTTGAAATTCTCTAACTGTCAGATAGTGTCGAGACTTTCTGTTCTTAAGTGTCGACACTTATAGACTAAGTGTCGACACATGTTGTGTAAGTGTCGACACAAGTCTACAAGGTGTCGACACAATTCCTTGTATGTCTCGACACAGATTCTTCTGCATGTGTCGACACTGAAATTGAGTGTCGACACAAATACTTGTACTTCATTCTTTAACTGTATTCTTCTAAGTGTCGACATATGTTCTTTGTGTCGACACATCTTCATGTGTTGAAACTGTCAAGTGTCGACACTGCTTCTTGGTGTCGACACAAGTCTTCACTTTTGTTTCTTCAGCTGAGTGTCGACACATTCTTTTAGTGTCGACACTTGTACTTAGAATATTTTGTAACTTTTTTGTTCTTTGCTAAGTGTCGACACAGCTCCTTGTGTCGACACTTTCTTCAAGTGTAGAGTCTTCAATTAAGTGTCGACACATTGTGCTGAGTGTCGACACTTTCTTCAAGTGTTGACTCTTCAGCATAGTGTCGACACATTGTGTTGAGTGTCGACACTTACTTCAAATACTGATTCTTCAGCATAGTGTCGACACATTGTGTTGAGTGTCGACACTTACTTCAAATACTGACTCTTCAGCATAGTGTCGACACATTGTGTTGAGTGTCGACACTTTTACTTAGACTCTGCAGACTTTTGCTGAGTGTCGACACAGCTCCAAGTGTCGACACTTTCTGGTGTAGACACAGCTCTTCTAGGTGTCGACACTTCTGCTAAGTGTCGACACAACTTTTCTGCATACTTCTTTACTGAGTGTCGACACAGCTCCAAGTGTCGACACTTTCTGTCTGGTGTTCGACTCTTCATTCCAGGTGTCGACACAATGACTCCAAGTGTCGACACTGCTTGTCTGGGTGTCGACACAAGCTTTCTCAAGTGTCGACACTTTTCCTCTGGGTGTCGACACATGGACTTAGAAACCTTTTAGCTTCAGTCTAGTGAATACCTAACCTGCACAAGTAACTCAAACACACATCAAATACATTATGATGTATATCATTGAGTTAGGTGAGGCTTCTTCAAATCAGGTACATTTGACCAATGTACCCAACAATCTCCCCCTATTTGGAGAAGTCATAACCCTTAATCAATGATATACATCACTCATAATTAAAAATTAGAGAATGATGTAAAGCAGATATATATCAACAGGGTATACTTAAACATGTAATAAAGCACACATGTATACTCATTCAGCATTACAGAACAACCAAGAATTAGACACATTCTACTGAACAATCATGAAATATATTTATCAAAAACTGTCCAAACATTGTGTTCAATACATTGTCAGTGATTTACAAAAATATTTAGATGTAACAAATTACAACATTCTTCAGTCTAATCTTAATCTAATTCTGCTCTGGTTCTTTTATAACTATGCCTTTCCCAGCTTGTATTTTGGCTTTTACAGCAGCAGCAGCAGCAGGCTCAGTATCAGCAACCTTCTTCCCTTTGGAGTCCTTCTTCTTAAGTTCTTCAGCCTTGATTTTCTGCCTTTCAAAATAATGATAGGGCTTAGGAAAGTACTTGCTAGGCTCCACAGCTGTAGGAGGTAGCTTTCCTAACTTAGCCTTCCTTCTATACTGGACAATGGCTTCCTGCCTGATCTCATGCTTCCTCCATTCTGCTTCTGAGAACCATTTATTTCTTTCATGAGCATTGTCCTTGGCTGCTTTCCAGGCTGTGAGAATGATGTTCCTAGAAGTAGGGCTCCACTGTTCAAAATCTGGTTTTTGCTCAGCAAGTTCCCTGAACTTCTTCTTTGACAGCCTTGTCTCTTCCTCTTTGTCCATAGCCTCTTGCATAGCAGCTGTAATAGGTTGAACAACCTTTTCCAGAATAACATTTGGCTTGCCAGCAGTTGGGCTATACATTGTGCTTACCTCAGCATGAACCATGTCAAAATCTGGAGGTGGATAGATCACCTGAGCTACTTCCTGTTGCTCTCCTCCAAGATATACACTTTGAATACCAGATTCAGCTACATTGTCATCATCACACAGGGGAGGATAGCCCAGTGTAGCTCTGATGGAATTAGAAATCCATTTGGCATGGTCAGAGCTAGCTTTGACTAACACCCTCTCCCCCTTTATGACTTCTTGGGCTACATGGTCTCTTACATCATCTTTTGGAACCTGATTTGGCTGTCCAAATACCTTATGCCATCCTTAAAGAAAGGTCTAAGCTTGGTAAGCTGTTCAGAAATGACCTTCTGGGAATCCTTGATTGCAGTCTTGACAGCAGCAATTTCTTCTTGAAAAGCTTTATCAAA
Source organism: Platanthera guangdongensis (assembly GCA_039583875.1). Taxonomy (NCBI): domain Eukaryota; kingdom Viridiplantae; phylum Streptophyta; class Magnoliopsida; order Asparagales; family Orchidaceae; genus Platanthera; species Platanthera guangdongensis. Next base: position 168,464,102 of record CM077152.1, read on the forward strand.
TTCAGCCTTGGCAGCATCAGTAGAAGTAGATGGTTCAGCAGACTTATTCTTTAATTCAGTCACTATAGCATTGTGGGAGGCAGTTAAATTGTCATTCATTCTTAATTGATTTTCCAGCACATATCCCTGCTTCAATGCTATATCATCTACTTTGTCTTTGATCTGTTCTTGATGTTTAGCCAGGAATACCACTGCATTTCCACCCTTGTGGAAGCAATCATTCATTTCCTTCTTATTCAGGTTCATCTCAAACCTGATTGACTTGATATCTTGAGCTAAATCAAACTGTAAAGACTTGTGGCCTTCATCAATATATGTCTCAATAGCCCTCCTTTGCTCATCCAGCTTAACTTGCATTGCTACCATTAAGCTGCTGTAATCTGTTGATGGAGCTTGTTGGACTAGGGAGTGTTAAGCAACAGTTTGTAGAGCTTTCTTATAGCTCTGACTCCTTCTTTTGAATACAAAGAACTGCTTCTTCTTAGCTTGCTCAGCTTCATCATCCTCAGACTCTGAAGTACTTGCTATATTTACCCTATCCTTAGGGCTTAAGGGTTTGTCAGCTTGCACATCTAGTGCCTTCTCAGTATCTAGCCTTATAGGCTCTTCCTGAACTTCCAGATTCTCCCCCTCAACAGCAGCACCCTTCTCTTCAGTAGCAGCATTCGTCTCTTCATCAGCAGCAGTCTTGTCCATGTCAAAGTCCTCTTGATCTAAATTCAGAAATAGATCTTCCATTGTATATTCTGGGGGAGACTGTGCAGGAGAAGTACTGGGTACATTAACTACAGCAGATGTGTCTTGGAGAACAACATCTGGTGCTTGGTTTCCTTGCTGAGTTTGCATATGAATATCAGACAAATCAGAATCTATTATAGAAAAATCTAAAGTATTGAGGTCAGAAAGTACCTCTTGGATAATGAGAGTAGCTTGCTCACTCTCCAGTGTAGAGGGTTGTTCTACAGCTGGAGGCTCCCCCTGGATGTCAGCTGGCTCTTGAGGAGCAGGTGACTTCTCTGCAGCCTCATCCTCATGATTATCAGGAGTGAAAACCACATGTTCTTCACTACCTGAGCTGCTGGAGGACTCCTGAGTCACAGCAGCTATTTTCCTCTTCTTCTTTGGAGGGGAATCCTTCTTAGAAACTTGTTTCTCAGGGGTGGTCAATTCCTTTGACAGCACCCTTTCCCACCTGGAGAAGATCCTCATGTCCATCCTTCTCATGTGGTTGATTTTGCTACCTGCAGCAGAGCTCATTACCTCTGGTATTGTACCAGCCAGGTAGAGACTAAGTATCCTGCCCAGATTGGGCTTCTTCAGACTTTCCTTTACTTTCTCATATACAACCATAGACCAGTCTGTTTTGAGATTGAAATGATTCTGGTCATAATACTGAACATGGAGGCTGACACCCTGTCATGCCCTCCAGTCTTGCTGAGGATACTTTGCCCACAATTTCTGACAGAAACTTTCCTTGAGTATTCATTCCTCTCCTGTTGAATACTGATCCTATCTTTAGCTTAGGATCTAGTCCACACCAGGTAAGTGCTTCCCTGGTCTTAGATGTTGTTACTTCCTCTTCTTCCTGAACTTTAGGTAGCTGAAGTACCTTTCTCAGAGACTTGGGTGAAATCTTGACCTTGGCGCCATGCACCCTTGACTTGATTCTGTAGCCTGAGTCATCTACAGATGCTCCAGTAAGAAATTCAATAACTTCCTTCTTCCAAATTTTGGTTGATTCTGAAACCAAGAACTCCAATCCTGAATCGGTGACTAGGGTTACCACCGACTTGATTTCTTGATCGCCATCGTCAAAAGCACCTCGCACGAGCTCATACCCTTCGTTAACATTCTCCTCGAGCTTGGGAGCCATTAGGGTTTGAAGATTTAGTCTTGAGAAGAGAGAAATGTCGACACAAGAGTTTTGGTCTCGAAACTTTGAAAGCGTGTCGACAAACAAAGACAGAATCCTATTTATACCTTTCTGGTTTGAAGACAAACAGGCGGGATGGATTACTAAAGATGTGTCGACACTGGCAATAAGTGTCGACACTGACTTATAATGTCTCGACACTCATGTGTCGACACAAGTTTAAGTCAACAGATTTTATGTGTCGACACTTGGTTAAGTGTCGACACCACACTACTCGACATGTAGTCGAGACTTTACTTAGAAAATTCTGAGTAAAACTTAAGTGTCGACACCTTATTGAATGTGTCGACACCAACTCGACATGTGTCGACACTAACATTCTGAAGTGTCGACACCAACTTCCTAGATGTGTCGACACCATTTTCCTGAAGTGTCGACACTTACTATTCTGTGTCGACATAGACTTGTCTATGTGTCGACACCTTTTTACTTAGCCAATTTTTAGTTCTGTAAACTTAGTCTAAGTTTATCATACCTAGTTTAATTTTGAACCTATTGAACTTAGCTTCTTCTAAGGGCTTAGTAAACATATCAGATATCTGATTATCAGTTTTAACATATTCAAGTGCAATATCATTTCTTTCTACATGCTCCTCTAAGAAAGTGATATTTAATCTCAATATGTTTAGTTCTACTATGTGATACAGGATTGTTAGCTATTGAAATAGCACTTAGTAGAATCACAGTAAAGTGGAGTTCTACTTACCTGAAATCCATAGTCTTCTAACTGATGTTGAATCCACAGAAGTTGAGCACAGCAACTTCCTGCAGCTACATATTCTGACTCAGCTGTGGAAATAGCCACACTGGTTTGCTTTTTACTGCTCCATGAAATTATTCTTCCACCTAGGAATTGACAGGATCCAGTAGTGCTCTTTCTATCTTCTTTGCATCCTGCAAAGTCTGCATCTGAATAGCCTGTTAGATCAAAATCTCCATTCCTAGGGTACCAGAGGCCTAGATAAGGTGTGCCCTTTAGATATCTCAAGATTCTCTTGACTGCAGTCAAGTGAGACTCTTTAGGGCAGGCTTGATACCTGGCACAAACACATGTAGCATACATAATGTCAGGCCTACTTGCAGTCAAGTATAGTAGGGAGCCAACTATCCCTCTATACAAGGTTTCATCTACAGGTTTCCCTGCATCATCCTTGCTTAGAGACATACTTGACCCCATAGGAGTCTTCATGGTACTGGATGAATCCATACCATACTTCCTTATGAGTTCTAGGGTGAACTTAGACTGACATATGGATAGACCACTTCCAGTCTGTTTAACTTGGAGACCCAAGAAAAACTTCAGTTCTCCCATACTACTCATCTCAAATTGACTTTGCATAAGCTTTGCAAACTTTTTGCAAAGGCTACTTTCAGTAGACCCAAATATAATGTCATCTACATATATTTGGACAAGTATTACTTTGCCTCTAGATTCCCTAAGGAATAGAGTCTTATCTATTTTCCCCCTTGAGAACTTGTTCTCAATGAGGAAACTAGATAGGGTTTCATACCAAGCTCTAGGTGCTTGTTTTAACCCATATAATGCTTTCCTAAGTCTATACACATAATGAGGTAAAGTTGGATCAACAAAACCTGCAGGCTGCTCCACATAGACTTCTTCTTTCAAATTACCATTTAGGAATGCTGACTTGACATCCATTTGGTATACCTTGAATCCTTGATAGGTTGCATAGGCCAAGAACATCCTTATGGCCTCCAGTCTGGCTACTGGGGCAAAGGTTTGATCAAAATCAATACCTTCTTCTTGCCTATATCCTTTTGCAACCAGTCTTGCTTTATTCTTTATGATGACCCCTTGTTCATCTAACTTATTTCTGTAGATCCACTTAGTTCCTATAACATTGTGGTCTTTAGGCTTTGGAACCAGCTCCCAAACCTTGCACCTTTTGAACTGATTAAGTTCTTCTTGCATAGCTTCAGTCCACTGTGGATCTTGTATAGCTTCTTCAAATTTCTTTGGTTCTATTTGAGACAGAAAACTTGAATATACTACAGCATTCTGATTTCTGCTCCTTGTCTGAACACCTTGTCTTGGATCTCCAATAATTAGCTCTACTGGATGATCTCTTAGATGCCTGTTGGCTGGAGGCATCCTTACTTCTGGTTGAACTTCTACAACATCTTCATCATGCTGAGTTCCTTGTACTTCTTCAGTTCCTGGTACATGTAGTTCTCCCCCTGGACATAAGCCATCTTCTTCTACTTGCTGTCTTGCAGCAGGTACATCTTCTATGGTTAGCTTGTCCATCTTCTTAGTAAGACCTGTGGGGCTGCACACACTACTAGACAACTCATTGTTAATTAGTTGTGTTTCATCAAAAACTACATGCACAGACTCCTCTACAACTTGTGTAGTCAAGTTGTAGACTCTATAAGCCTTACTATTATTGCTGTACCCAACAAACACTCCCTCTTGGGACTTGGCAGCAAACTTAGTTAGGTAAGACTTTCCATTGTTAAGTATGAAGCATTTACAACCAAAGATCCTAAAGTAGGATAAATTTGGTTTCCTGCCTTTCACAACTTCATAGGGGGTCTTATTTAACCTTTTAGTGATGGTAGCCCTATTTATCACATGGCATGCAGTGTTAACTGCTTCAGCCCAGAAATATTCTGGCAGTGATGAATCACTTAATAGGGTTCTACCAGCCTCTATCAAGGTCCTATTTTTCCTTTCAGCAATGCCATTTTGCTGAGGTGTTCTAGGTGAAGAGAATTCTTGAAATATCCCATAGTCTTCACACAGCTTTGTCATGCCTTCAGACTGAAACTTAGTACCATGGTCACTTCTAATTTTGACCACTGTACAGTTCAATTCATTCTGAATTTGCTTAACAAAACTATAGAAGACACTAGGTGTTTCAGATTTCTGCTTTAAGAAGAACACCCAGGAAAACCTTGAGTAGTCATCAACAACTACAAAGGTGTAGACCTTCCTACCTAAGCTGTGAACTGGCATTGGACCAAATAGATCCATATGCAAGAGGTATAAACACCTCACAGCATCTTTGTTGTCTAAGCTTCTAAAGGTGGATTTAGTCTGCTTGCCCTTTTGACAAGCTGAGCAAATGCCATCCTTGACACACTTAACTTGAGGACCATTCCTCACTAACTCTTTGCTAAAGAGTTTGCTAATAGTCTTATAGTTAAGATGAGCTAGCCTCTTGTGCCACTTGACACAATGAGAGACTGTCTCATCAGCTACAAGGCAAACAGGAGAACCATTGTTCTCAATCATGATGTCTAGACAGTAGACATTCCTCTTTCTATATCCTGTCAAAATGATCTCTTGATCACTTGACCTCTTGATATGACAACCATTTTTAACAAATGAGATGTCATACCCTACATCACTTAACTGACTTATACTAATGAGGTTGTGTTTCAACCCTTTAACATAAGCCACTTGAGTAATTGTAACAAGGTTTGAAGAAATGTTACCAAACCCTTTGATGATTCCTTTTTCAGAACCACCAAAGGTCACTTTAGGACCATTTTTGATTGGAATATAGTCCTTCAGTAGTCCTCTTATTCCAGTCATATGTCTGGAACATCCACTATCCAAGTACCATGTTGGGGTATGGCCACTTGGATTCACCTGCAAAACAAATTAATGAACCTTAGAACCCAAAGTAAACTTGGGTCCTTGGTGATTGTTAGTTTGCAACTTGACATAGCTACCTGCTGGCTTTCCACCAGGTAACTTGCTACTCAACTTGGCACTGGCATTGTGCCAACAATCCAAGGCAAAGTGGCCAATCTTGCCACAGCACCAGCATTCAAACTTATTGTACCTTTGCTTAGGTACAACCTTTGCTGTCTTGACTACAGCAGGCTTGTTGAATGTTGGGGCTTTGCCCTTGGACTTGGACTGATCCTGAACAGTCCTAGCTGGTTTAATAAAACCCAGTCCAGCCTTTCCTTTATGATGAACAAATTCATCAATCAAGGGTAGCACTGATTTAGGTTTTGAAAACCTAGCAACTAGCTCTCTTTCCTTCTGGAGATTGATCTCCAGTAACTTAATTTGATCATTTTTATAAGTGATAGTTCCCATCTGAATCACAGTAATGTGTTTCAGTCTGGCTACCTCATTGAGCTTTTGATCAAATTCCTTCTCAAAGTCTGTTGCAGCTGCCTTTAGATCAGCAATTTCCTTTGCCTGACTTTTGGCAAGGGACTTGCTTTTCTTATAGGCTTGCAACAGAACTTTATATTCATCTAGGAGCTGATGAATATCTCCCTCAGATTCAGAAACACTTCCATCACTTGATGAAGATGAATCTGACTCTGAACAAGAACTGAAATCTGAACTTTGAGTTGGACTTTGTACCTGACTAGGTCCTGGCTGCTCCAGGATTTTGGTACTTTCAGTCAATGCCATCAGTCCTTGGCACTGACACTCTTCTTGTTCATAGATTGATTCCATGATCTGCATAAACTCCTCTTCTTTTTCAGCAAATAGCCCTATGTAGGCTTCAGCATCTGTCTCAGTGTCTGAAGAAGAAATGTCTGAAAGAGTCTTCTCATTCTTTGCAACAAAGGACTTCTCCTTCTTTCCTTTGAAGTGAGTCTTCTTTTTGTCACTGGATTCTTTTCTTCTTTCAGGACAATCTGCAATAACATGCCCCTGTCTATTGCAGCAGTAACATACTATCTTAGACCCAGTTGCCTTGCTAGTCTTTGTCTTTTTCTTGTCCTTCTTTGAAGGCTTCTTCTCCTGATACTGAACTTCTTTCCCTTTGGAAAATGAAGGTCTGGACCTCCATTGTTTCTTCTTCAGGAATTTCTGAAAATGTCTGGTGAATGCAGCAAAGTCTTCATCACTTTCACTGCTTGTAGACTTTGTGCTCACAGACTCATCTGATTCTGATTCAACTACCTCTGGGGGAGGAGTTGATGACTTAGTCCTTCCCTTTCTAGGTACTTCTGTCTTGAAGGCAACAGTCCTTTCCCTGTGCTCAGTCCTTGTTGACTTTTCCTCCTCTTTTCTCACAGACAACTGCATTCATAAGATAACAATTTGCCAAACAGTGTGGGAGGAGGAATTTCTCCCAACTTTGCCATTTCCCTTATGGCACAGATCTTGGTGTCCCAATCTTTAGTTAGGGACCTTAAGAACTTATCATTCAATTCATAGTTTGTGAACTCTCTTCCATAGGACATGAGTTCATTAACAATTCTATAGAACTTTTTGTAGCATTCAGTGATGCTATCTCCTCTTCCTTGCCTAAAGCTCTCATACTCTTGATTAAGCAAGGACTTCCTATCTTGCCTAACTTCTTCAGAACCTTCCATATAGACAATGAGGGTATCCCACATTTCTTTGGCTGTTTTACAGTGAATTAGGTTCTGAAAAGTTGCATCATCAATGGCACTTACTATTATGTTTTGTGCCCTTTTGTCCATAGTGGCTAGGACAATTTCATCCTTGGTCATCTCAGAGAAATCCTTTGGAGTCCTCTGATTTGCATCCAATACTGAGATCTTCATGGCACATATGACCCCTCTTTGACTGTGATGTAGATTCTAGGGTCAGAGGCTTCCATGAATAGCCTTACCCTTTCTTTCCAGATTCCAAAAATCTCTTTTCTGCATATGGGCAGTTTCATTGAACCCAATTCCTTGTGATTCTCTGAAGAACCCATGTTTCTTGAAGTGCTTGAATTTCTTGAATCTGTTTTCTGACTTAGACTGTTTCTGCCAAACAGGATCTCCTTAGACTGTTAGTCCTTGTTTTGAGGAACCTCCCTCTGATGCCACTTGAAAGATATGGTACCTAAACACCTAGAGGGGGGGGTGAATAGGTGACCTAAACCTTTTTAAAACTTTGTTGGCAGCACAACAGTTATTTCACAGATTACTACAGCTAACAGCAATTACAGAAAACAAACAGTCAATCCACAGCACAGCTCAGCACACCACAGCAGACACACTAATTTATAGTGGTTCCCCAATCTTTGGGTACATCCACTTTCCCCCTTCGCCTATCTAGCAGTGTACTAGATTCGGCCAAACTTCTCCACTATCTCAGAACCCAACTAGGTTCCTACACCTCAGGCCCAAAGCCTTACACTCAGCCACAAAGGCCTACACTCAGCCACCCAGGCCTACACTCAGCCAATTAAGGCCTACACTCAGAGTTCTTCAACTCCTACACTCAGGCAACCAAGCCCTACCCTCAGCCTTTATAATATAGGCTTACAATTCTCTCAGATCCAATGGATCCTACAAATAGAAATACAATAGCTAACTCTACAACTCAGAAAATAGGAGAGGAGTTGAGAATTATTTGAAGAGTTCTTGGAAGAACTCAGTTAGATCCAAACTGACTTAGCTTTCTTCAAAGCTTCTTGAGTTAGAACTGAATTAGTCTGAATCTTCTGCAGTTGTTCCTTGACCTCTGCTTCTTGAGATCCAGTTGTTTCTGAATCCTTCTTCTCAGCCTTAGTTCCAAAGACTGAATTCTTGATTGGAGCTCTCTCTCTCCAACTTCTTAGATCTGCAGTTGGACTGACAGATCTTCTTGTGTTGATCCTCTGTGTATCACTTCTTGATTTAATCTGATCAACTACTTTAAGTATTCTCTCAAGCTGTAACTCTTGTTTCTCAATCACAACAACTGTTTCTGTAAACTAAGGATGCCTATTTATAGGCTTCCTTCATGGTAACCGGCTGGTCCGGTTCATAACAAACTTCTGATTTCTCTGACAGTTGCTGTAGACCGGCTGGATCGGCAGCTGTCATGTCAACCAGTCACTTCTTGAAATTCTCTAACTGTCAGATAGTGTCGAGACTTTCTGTTCTTAAGTGTCGACACATGTTGTGTAAGTGTCGACACAAGTCTACAAGGTGTCGACACAATTCCTTGTATGTCTCGACACAGATTCTTCTGCATGTGTCGACACTGAAATTGAGTGTCGACACAAATACTTGTACTTCATTCTTTAACTGTATTCTTCTAAGTGTCGACATATGTTCTTTGTGTCGACACATCTTCATGTGTTGAAACTGTCAAGTGTCGACACTGCTTCTTGGTGTCGACACAAGTCTTCACTTTTGTTTCTTCAGCTGAGTGTCGACACATTCTTTTAGTGTCGACACTTGTACTTAGAATATTTTGTAACTTTTCTGTTCTTTGCTAAGTGTCGACACAGCTCCTTGTGTCGACACTTTCTTCAAGTGTAGAGTCTTCAATTAAGTGTCGACACATTGTGCTGAGTGTCGACACTTTTTCTTCAAGTGTTGACTCTTCAGCATAGTGTCGACACATTGTGTTGAGTGTCGACACTTACTTCAAATACTGATTCTTCAGCATAGTGTCGACACATTGTGTTGAGTGTCGACACTTACTTCAAATACTGACTCTTCAGCATAGTGTCGACACATTGTGTTGAGTGTCGACACTTTTACTTAGACTATGCAGACTTTTGCTGAGTGTCGACACAGCTCCAAGTGTCGACACTTTCTGGTGTAGACACAGCTCTTCTAGGTGTCGACACTTCTGCTAAGTGTCGACACAACTTTTCTGCATACTTCTTTACTGAGTGTCGACACAGCTCCAAGTGTCGACACTTTCTGTCTGGTGTTGACTCTTCATTCCAGGTGTCGACACAATGACTCCAAGTGTCGACACTGCTTGTCTGGGTGTCGACACAAGCTTTCTCAAGTGTCGACACTTTTCCTCTGGGTGTCGACACATGGACTTAGAACCTTTTAGCTTCAGTCTAGTGAATACCTAACCTGCACAAGTAACTCAAACACACATCAAATACATTATGATGTATATCATTGAGTTAGGTGAGGCTTCTTCAAATCAGGTACATTTGACCAATGTACCCAACACCATCTGATCTTGCCCCTGAGCTGATAACCTTAGGCGGCATTGATACGAATTCTAAGATTGAGAATTTTTCCTGGCTTCAACAGGGAGGTCATGATTATATGCTGGAATGGAATGGTGATAACGAGTTTGAGGTAAAAGTGTGGAGTAGTGATAAATGGACAATGAAATTAACATGTCAAAGTTATAGTTGTAACAAATAGGGATTAACTGAAATCCCTTATATTCATGTTATAGCGTGCATATTTCATAAAAGAGAGAAAGTAGAAGATTATGTTAATTTTTCGTATAAACGTTAGCCTTTTTAAAAGTCTATGAACATACGTTGGATCTATTAAAAGGATAAAGAGAATGAGCTCAAACTATCTTAAAATTTTTGGTGGCATGGATTGTTAAATTAAAACAACCTGAAAGACCATCTTTGCATGATAGAAGGTTGGAACGTAATAAAACATATGGTTTAAAAAGGTATGAGACAAAGTATGCATGCTCCAACTGTGAAGTAACAAGTCATAATAAAAAAATCGAAGTCGATTAAGAAACAATGCCAAACAATCTTTAATTTGCCACCAACAACTTCTAGATTGAAGTTAATGATTTGTTCTCTATTAATTGATTTAATTTCAATATTTGTTAAAAAATTAAAATAACGTAATATTTTTTTTTCATTTAGGTAAAGAAGAAGGTTTCTACTACACAAGAAATATCTACTGAATCAACAAACCCATCATTTCCCATATTGTATAAAGGTGAAAAAAATGTGAAATTCTTACATTATTGTTATTTATTTAAAAATATTATCTTTGATTAAAGTTTTGGTGTTTTATTTGAGGATTTGAATACTTACAGCTAATAGTTTGGATTGCGGACATGAATATTTAGATAAGCAATTATTTTTATTTCCTCTAATTTAGTAGTGTGCAAAAAAACTGGGCCCGAAAAGCCCGCCCGGCTTGGAAAAAGCCCAGCTAGATCCAACCCGAGCTTAGTCGGGCTGGGGGGCCTTACAGAGCCCCCATATTGATTTAGTGTCCGACTCGGGCTCGAATAAGCCCATGCATCAGGCCTAACCTAGCCAAGGGAAATCCTGTCTGGCGGGATTTCCTCTTGGAAATCTCTCCTGAGCGGGGCTTCGACTATAGGCGAGAGAAAATCCCGCCAAATAGGCGGGATTTCCCCACCTAAAGGAAAACCGGGTCGGCCCGGCCTTTAGGGCATTAGCAGGCCCCCTCTTTTGAGAGGGGGCCCGAGCCCGACTTACGCCGGGCCTGGCACGGCCCAAGCCCGAGTGACAAAAAGTCTGGGCAGGCCCAACCGGCCAGGTTCAAGCCCGACCCGATTGGGCCTCTTGAACACAACTACTCTTATTCAAGTGGATTCTATGTTGTTGTAATGTGCAAGAGATAGTACTAATTATGAACTGCATATTTTGCAGACATTCATGACATTGTATTTTCAAAACTTTTTTTTATATTACTATAATTCTAATATTACAAATTATAACGTTTTTTTTGTATAAAATAGAAAAATCGTGATTTTCTTAAGAAAACGTATCCAATGTTTGAAATCCTAACATTCCATGAGACGACATTCCTACTCTTTAATAACTGGAATAACGATGTGTCCTCAAAAATTGGCACTTGACGTATGTACAACTTCGTGTTCGCAGAGTGGGTCCATCAGGCAAGGCGAGCGGACCGAGGTGATCTACTCGCGCCAGAACATCATACCAGCGAGCTCAGAATGGTTAACCCGCCCCGCCAAAGCTAGGCACACGAGCTGCGCGAGCTGGCCACCCCAGCCCGTGTTCGTCCGGGGTTCGTCGAACCGAGGCGGGTTTTCGCCGAACTGAGCTTGAGTTGGGATCGACGTTCGTCGAGCGGAGCTTGGCGTTCGTCGAACGGAGCTTGACATTCTTCGAGCTAAGTCCCGGGAGTTAGAATCTGAATTCGACGAATCAACATCGGCGAGCTCCTCTGAAACTTCTGTTGTGACAGTCACATGTCGGCCAACCCGCTGTCCTTTAAGCGACCTAACCGCCAGCCCGCCTCGGAGCGAGGATCGGCGGGCTACGACGGGCTGACTCGCGCTCGCCCAAGGAAGGAAGACGAGCTGCGGGAGCCAGGTCGTGTCTGCCCCAACGAGGTGGTGAGTCGTGGCGAGCTAGCCTCCGGATCCTTGGGACCTGCCTAGTGGGGCCCAAAGGCAAAATTACATGGGTGTCCTTGCCTGGGGTGCGAATAGCTTGATAGAACCGCGGAGTTACGCTGATAGCAGACCCAGTTGGGATGCACATAGCTGTTCAAAACAGAGGAAGTTGGCTATTTGCAGGTCATTTTCAGAAAACTATAAATAAGACCCAAGGGGCACCTCAGAGGACACGCTTATCAGTATTCAGATCTTCTTGTGCTTTTTGAGGAAGCCTTAGCTCGGCCTTTGGCTAAGGAGGGGAAGCGCTCTAAGATCTTTCAGGTGTGTGGTGGGACTTCCACGCCGAGCCCTTGGGCCAGTTCCTGTTTCTTTTTGCTATTTGGCTTGTAGAAGAGAAGTAGTTGTGCGATCACCCCTTCCCCATGGGTGAACTCCACAAGAGACCGAGTTTTCAGTTTCAACATTTTGGTATGGTGAGCGTGGACAGTGGTTAGCACAGAAAATCTTCAATAGGCTAGATGGTACGAGGAGAAGGGCAAGGCTCGGACAGGTCCGACTCGCCACCCCCACCACCTCTGGCAATGGTGGGGATGTTTGAAGATTTCAGGCATGAGGTGCTCAACCTGGTCAAGTTTGTACTCGGCACACGGGCTGAGTAATCGACTCCAGTAGTTCCAATCATAACCGCCCCGTCTCTAGGTGAGGACGCTCCCGACAGGCGAGCTGGGAAGGAGGTCACCGAAGAAGGAAGGGGATTCGAGCTCCCAGGGCGAGTGCTCTTCCCCGGCTCGGGAAGCCGAGGCCGGTTCAGCGATATGGGTGCGCGAGATCCTCCGGCTCGCCCGGCAGGGGGAGACAGCCCTTTTAACGAGCTGGTTTCCTCCGCCCTAGTTCTAGAGGGGTTCAGGGAACCCAAAATATCTTACTACACTGGGATGGGAGACCCGATCCAGTACGTCCAGTGGTTTGAGGACGTGATCTCGATCTAGCAGATGTCGGATGACTTCAAGTGTCGCATCTTCGTCATCACCCTCAAGGAGAATGCGAGTGAGTGGTTCCATCAGCTGCCGACCAGCTCCATTTACTGTTTCGAGGACCTACGTCGGAGGTTCAAGTTGAGGTTCACCACCTCCAAGAGGAGGAAGAAGGAGTCGGAGTCCCTGTTCCACATCAAGTAGGGGGTGAATGAGACTTTGGGGAGTTACGATGACCAGTTTCAGGAAGAGATCACCCAAGTCCAGGAGATGTCAAACCATAGCCTGATGATGACCTTCACCCTTGGACTGCAACATGGATTCTTCAAAATGGAGCTGAAGAGAGTGCCACCCCTCTCTTACGAAGATTTGATGGAGAGGGCATCAAGGGAGGTCTACGGGGAGGCATCGAATCTGGAGTTTGCCCGGATGCTGGCCAGGTGGGCCACAGAGGAGGATAAGGAGACAAGAGGCGGCAGAGGGCAGGAGGAAAGGAGAGTTGAACCCTGCCAGAGGGAACAACGACAACTGCAGGGACAACAACATCCCAGGTGGGGGCGTTAGGAGCCGGACCGTCGGCTGGGCTGGAGGCCCGAGTGGCAAGACCAGGGGCCACGAAGAGGTTATCAGGGAAGGTACAACTGGCATGGGGCAGGATCAGTTCCACCCCTAGGTTGGAGGCAGGAGCAAAGAGCTTCCCCTCCCCAATTAAAATCAGGTTATAGCTATATCCATAGAGGAGAGGAGGAGATCAGCATGGAGAAGGAGGAGAGAAGTCAGGGTGGAGTTATCTTATTGCGACTTCCACTAAGAGGAATGACACTCCACGATCACATTCCTGAAGTTCCTCGAGATGAGAGGAAATGGGGAGCAGTATCAGCAGCAGGGTATCCAGGAGGTGAGGATTGAGGAGGTCTTGCCTCGGGTGGAGGAGGATCAATGTGAAGACTAGGCGGATGTCAGAACCTGGGGAGGGATCAGAGTGATCCATATGGGGTGGGGATTGAGGCTTCCCGAAAGGAGAGCCTCCATACCATGTACTGTCGGAGCATTGGCTCCACATCCAAGACCCTACCCCCAGAAGACAAGATTACCTTCTCGAGGAAGGATATGTCAGATCATGAGGATCCCTTCTGCGATGTGTGGTCATCCAGACGACTATTGGGAATTTCACCATCTCTAGGATCCACATTGACAATGGAAGCTCCGTCAACGTCATCTTCAAGAAGGCTTTCGACGCGATGAAGGTGGAGGCAAAGAGGGTGTTGGCTTCAGACGGCCCGATTCACACTAGGCCCCTCGTGCGCGTCTTTGAGTCAGGGGAGCTGACTTGGGTTCAGGCAAGTGCTGGTAGAGACACGGGGTGTCCCTACCCGTGTGTGTGAGGCCAGCTCTCGAGTCGACGACTCGAGTATGTCCAGAGAAGGACACGAGTAGTGACACGGGCGTGTCACTACCCGTGTGCATGATGACACGGTAGGGACACGACGCGTCCCTACCCGTGTATGTATAACCACTATTCCCGTGAAGGACACGGGCAGAGACACGGGCGTGTCCCTACCCGTGTGAAGGTGACATGGGTAGAGACACGGGCGTGTCCCTACCAGTGTGTGTCAAGTAGAGCTCGATGAAGTGTGCCCCGAGAAGGACATGGGTAGAGACACAGGCGTGTCCCTACCCGTGTGTATCAAGTAAAGCTCGATGAGGCGTGTCCAGAGGAGGACAAGTCCAGAGAACACGACCGTGTCATGTGGACAAAGGTAGAGACACGGGCGTGTCCCTACCCGTGTTTGTGTATTGAACTGACATTGGAACCGTCGACGATGCTTCGCCCGAGCAGGACACGGGTAAGGACACGAGCGTGTCCCTACCCGTGTCATTTTTCATATATATGGGGGAGTGAAACCCTTGCCGTTTTTCATTCTCATTTCAACCCCTTTTTTCCCTGAGAGAACTATTGTAGAGAGGGAGAAGGTGCTGGAGCAAGTCCAATAGGAGAAGAACCGCCGCCACCAAGGAGAAGAAGATGTCTCCGAGAAGAGTTACAAGATCCTTGGCCAGAAATGGTGGAGTCGCTGGAAATGAGGTGAGCTTCCTCCCCTCTCCCTTGGTGCTAGATCTATATATATATCTAGGTGAGATGTCGACTCAAAAGAGTCTAGACTTGCGAGATGATGATTTCCCTAGGAAGAGACCGTTCTAGGGCTTGTGCTCTAAGGATAGTGGTGTCTTCAACCTCTCCATTCTTCTAAGTGAAGATGGGGGACGGTTTCGTGAATAAAAATGTCCTTAAGAGGGTTAATAAGTGAGTAGGAATTTCTGATGTGATTTGGGGAAGATCAACTTGAGGAGGAAGATGAACTGATGTCGTTTATTCCGCCTTAAGATGCGTGCAGAATCTGTGTTCTGCACGCAGCAATCTTGTTTGACATTTTCAGGTGTGATATATTCAGAACTGGGCTTCGACTAAACACGAAAGTTAAAGTTCTTGAAAATACCTTTCCAACGAGTGGTTGCACGAATTTAGGCAAAATCTGTAGCCATGGGAAAGTTTGAACGAAATTGACGGCCGACAAACCAAGCGTGCAGAAATTGTGTTCTGTATGCAGCAGGATTTGAAGCTAATTTCAAGTGTGTTACTCTCGAATCTGGGTTGTGGTCTGAATATGAAAGTTGTAACCCATGGAAAGACCTTTCCATCGAGGGGTTTCACGCCTTCACCAGATTCCTATAGCTTTGGGAATCTCCGGTCGAAGTTGCTGTCCAGATGAGTTCTGTACTTAAAATCCTGGGTTGGTGTAGAGTCGGGTTTGGACTCGGTGGAGACAATGTAGCAAATTAACTTTAAGGTTGGTGTAGAGTCGGGTTTGGACTCGGTCCAGATGAGTTCTATCACACCGACGGGAGTTGACAGTTAGACCTTGGGCGGTTGGGCTTGTTCCTCGGTGCTCATTTCCCGGGGCTCCTTCTGTACCAAGTGAACGGTTGGGCTTGGTCCTCGTGCTTTCTTCTGAGGCTCCTTTCGGGTCAGACAAGGACAGTTCGGGGCTTGGTTCTCGGTGCACATCTACCCGAGACTCCCACTGGGCCATAGTACGTATGGGCTCCGCTGCTGTGTTCTTAGCGTTGAGGCGTACAGAGGCCTAAGTGAAGTAGTGTGGATACCCACTTAGTAGTAGAGATGCCCACTCTACTGTCACCACCTGGCCACGGTGTAATGACTCTATCTGTTCACATAGTATATACTAGAAGGTCCGGCCGGGGCCCCACAACATATACCACAAAACAGGCGGTGAGGTCACAGAGTGATACCAGAGTTGTGCATCCTAACTCATTGTATTCTAGCGGAAGCCTATAACACAAATTCTGAACTCCAACCTGAATTTCCACTATATAAACATGCACATTTATATAAAAACAGGAATGTTCACCAAATACAAAGTTAGTTTGCCTTATGGCCTTACAAGTCCTTTACATCAGTGGCTCTCAAACATTGATGCACAGGCCGGCCACATATCTAGCAAACATAATATTTAAAAGCATAGCCTTCAAGGGCTAACAGCAGCAGCAAGGACTTCAACCTTTATGCGTCCCTCTTGGTTCTCCAGCACATGCACAGGGACATCCCACCCCACAGTGGCAAACAAGGCAACAGTCAGCGTTCAGCTGACCAATTAATAACGACGCTACCCCTTTCCCGGGGCAGAGGTATTCCTTCCCTGCAAGCATAGCATTTCACAGGCAGACATATATATATCATACATTGTGCTCTCACGCACATACATTCCATCACAACCGTCAGCCACGCGGCCCGACGATCCGTGCACTTAGGGCACATTTTTGGTGTACCAGATATCCCAGTCGCCCACCACCGTATCAGGGCTGAAACCCAATGGTAACATTGAGCATTTTGCTCCATGGCGTGCAGCCAGAGACTTTAGTCTTAGTGGCGCGTAGGCCTAAGACTCTCGCTATGGGTTTCCACCAAATGCCAATTTTCCAGACACCCACGACAGACAACCATAACGCGGATACAGTTCAGCCTTTACCCGTTGCTCAAATCGTTAAGTCTATAACCAGCCTAATGCGGGTCGGCATCCCCTTGTCCATTCAGCAAGAAGCCATTTTCAGAGCTTTGCAAGCCCTCACATAGCCATATTGTCCTCACAGGACAAGCTTCACAATCATAGGCTAGCTAGGTGCCACGCTCAGCGTAGCGACAGAACTCATTTTCCATCCCTCGCCTTCACCAGCATTTGTGGGTATTTTTCTGAGCTTTCCTACCAGTACTTCCTGCTACTACCCTTTACAGGCATAACCGAGCAAACAATACAAGCATCAAGAGTATTTTCATGGCTTACCACACCAGTACTTCCTGCTACTACCCTTCACAGGTACAACCCATTCAGTACAAGCATTATACGGGTATTTTCCTGGACTACCACTCCAGTACTTCCTGCTACTGCCCTTCACATGTCCAACCCGTCGACTCCTTAAGCATGCTTATTCCGTACTCCATTTCCGGATCTATATGCCAACTGATTGGGGATTCCATGAATCAACCCAAGGGATTCCCGTAACAAGCCACCCTCTGGTGGGGGAATCGTATGCATATGCCAAAAAGGAAGCCTTCACATGGCTAGGAAGAAAGGTCGTTACCCTCGAAGATCGTTTTGGCGCCATGAGCTCCTAGTCGGCTCGAAAGGACCGCAATGGCTTTGCCTTCACAACGCTGGCCTCGGATCGTGAACAAGAACTCTACAGCTCCACCGGTGGCCGGCTCTCCTTCCTCCTCCTCCTTCTTCCTCTCTCTAGGCTGTAGAAAGATAAAGACCAAAACTCAAATGAGCTTTTCCAACTCATTTTCTGGCCTTAAGGACACATGGAGGAACCTCAGGCATTGGATCTCAGCTGAAGAAATGGACGGCCACGGTTTTGCCACAAAAAAGCTTATCTTTGCTTGACACGGCCTGTGACACGCCCGTGTCACAGGCCGTGTACCTTACGCGGTACACAACCGACTCATCCAGTCTAGTACACGCCCATGTGACACGCCCGTGTTACGGGCCGTATCACCACACACGCCTAGACACGCCTGTGTCTGTGGCCGTGTACTTCAGGCTACACAAAATCAAAATAATCCCGATCGGGACACGACCAGTGACACGCTCGTGTCAAAGGCCGTGTACACTAAGACACACTCGTGTCCTGCCCGTGTTCAACAGGCCTCAAATGCCCTGGGCACATCAAGCAAAGGACACGACCTGTGACACGGCCGTGTCATAGGCCGTGTGCCCATACACGGCAGCTGACATGCCCTAGCTCAACTTCGTTGAACAAAGTTCATTGACCCGCAGAGGACACGACCTCTGACACGCCCGTGTCAGAGGGCGTGTTCCCTCAATTTTCGTAGAACGGATTTTCATCGACCTCTTGCCGGCTGCTCACCCGAGCAGGACACGCCCTGGGACACGCCTGTGTCCCAGGCCGTGTCACCCAACTTTTCCCAATCCTGGGATTTGGAGTGTTACACACGGCGGTCGATGACCGAGAGGTTAGCTACCTGCTCGAATAGTGGGAACTACAAGTCTGTGTCGACATAGCGGTTGCATGTGCGTGATCATGGGTGAGTCATTGCATTGCATACATACCATTATATTACATTGCACAAACAGGATCCTCGTCGTATAAGTTTGTATGGACACTCCTATACGATGAGTTACATTTATGTTAAACCGATCCTTAACTTATAAGCTTGTATGAGCATCCTTATAAGTTAAGTTACTTTCCTGCTATAGATACTTATACTTGATGGATAGTTATAGCTCTTGTAGGCCTGCTAGATTATAATCTTGATAATAATATTGTACTATTACCACCTGCTTGTAGCTGCTTATATTACTTCTTATTTATTGTATCCTGATTCCTTTCCCTGCTCGGTGCCGAGGAGTCGCCGGGGGAGCGGATGTGAAATCCACTTAGTCTTTTCGACTAACGGTTGCTACGTCTTCCTTTTTAGGAGGTCACCCCGCAGGTAAAGGAGCCGCAGATTATGCAGCAGGACAGCCAGACAAGGACGACAGGGCCTGAAGGGACGGTACCATCGCTACCTTCAGTTATCGATGTGAGTGTTGAGTGACTCTGATATATCCTTTTGTGCGTATATTTGTTGTGCTCTGATACTGTAGTAGCTTGTTATTAGCTTCTTTATTTGATGTACTTTTGGACTTTTATGCTTATGTGTGAATTTGACTTCTATATTTTGTTTTGGTTGGGTTGGCATATAATGATATTGGTTGTAGCCGGCAAAATAGACGTCTTGTGGTACAGGTTAGCCCGTGTGCTAATATTACCGCAAGACGGCTAATCTGGGCATAAGACCCCCTTCATGCCATGTTTTGTGATCCGGGAGGGGGGTCTTACAAATGGTATCAGTTTGCCACGATCCTCAACTAAAGAAGTCATTCAACAATGGTACCACCCCCGTTCGATTAGTCTGTTTGGGGACAAACTGACTTAGCGGAAGCAGTGGTGTGCCCATATGTAATTCACACTAAGTATTTCCAACTTTGACCTTAAGATTAGCCAACCTGACCATATGTTTGTATTCTACGTGTAGATTTCAGTGCACGTTGAGTCGATGGGGGGGCACTCCTGCCCCTTCCATACCCACTCAGTTCCAACAATCAGAGTTGGGACAGACGCTCACGGCCATCCTGGATGCCTTTAGGTCGCAGCAGCCTCCAGTACAACAACTGGATCCGGGCTCAAACCGGCTGAGCACCTTTCGGGCTCTGTCTCCTCCCGCCTATCTCGGGACAGATTCGGTTGTGCGCATGGAAGAATGACTTGACACTGTGTAGGAGCTATTGGCGGGGATCCGTTTCCCATCCAACATGGCTGTAACGTTGGCGTTCTCTGTCCTGGAACTACATGCCAAGAGGTGGTGGAAGTCCCCCATGGGCTCCACCTTCCAAGGGCGAGTTTATACAGAGATAAGCTGAAGCGAGCTCTCGAGAGTCTTCTTGGAGCACTTCATTCCCTCATCTGCTCGAGATGAACTCGAAGAGAGATTTCTGCAACTAAAGCAAGGATCAAAATCGGTCACGGAGTATCAGCGAGAGTTCCAACATCTCGCAAGATTTGTGGAATCTTATGAATTGGATGACAGAGGATACGCCAAGCGTTTCTACAAAGGGTTATGGGACACCCTAAGGCAGGCCCTTTTGTTTATAGCGGACTTTAGCTTGGCGGAGATAATCGATATGGCAAAGAGATTAGAGGCGGACCACTTGGGAAGTGGTAAGAGGCCTGCTGAGGGCATGATGGAAGCTGGCCCAAAGAATAGAAGGAGATAGGACTATAGAGGAGGAAGAGGAAATCAAAGGGGTGGCAGACGTTTTCATCGAAATTTTAGAGTGGAGCACCCGGTTCCACAGCCGCCCGCATTACCTCCGCCTCAACAATTTCAGCAACCTGAGGGGCGTTATGGGCGGGTGTGTTTCGAATGCAACCAACCAGGCCACATCCGACGCTACTGCCTGCAGTTGTTTGGGAACGTCCCTCCTGCTCTCCCTTCGGTAGCTCCACGGGGACGGGGTTACATGCGTGGTCTAGGACGAGGACCGCGAGGAGGAAACCCCGGTCCTGCTAGGAATCAAGTGTTTGCGCTGGACCTGATGCAGGAGCGAAATCCTCAGGAAGTGATTGCAGGTATGTTGCAGTTAGTTTTCACATTTTTATTATTAAACTTAAGCTGCTTAAGACGTACTAGATACCTAGCCATGAGTTTTATTATTGATACTTAGGCACCGTGGTGGTCGGAGGGAAACCGACTTATACGTTGTTCGATACCGGAGCCTCGCACTCTTTTGTGTCTGAGGACTTCATTAGAGACGTAGAAGGTGTACAACACTTCACCGGTATAGCTCGAAGAGTACGCCTCCCAGACGGCTCTGAGATGACCGCTACTGCCAAGTGCGAATTTGAGATACTCATTGGGGGAAAGGCCTTTGATACCCCTGGCACAGTCTTAAGAATGCCAGAGTTCGACCTCATCCTCAGCATGACATGGTTGGATTGGCACTAGGCAAATATTTACTGCGCGGCGAAGAGAATTTGCTTGAGACATGGAGACACCGATGTCATTTTTCAAGGTATTACATCCGTACCTCGTATGTTGTTATCTTTAGTTCAGGTTATAAAAGCCCATATGAAAGGAGATGAAGTCTTCATGATTTGTTTTGAGATGAAGGAGAAAACGTCGGATATTAAGGATCTACGGCTGGTGCGAGATTTCCCCGAGGTATTCCCCGAGAAACTGTCGAGATTACCCCCTCATAGAGAGGTTGATTTTCGAATTAATCTAGTACCGGGTGCCAAACCTGTTTCCAGGGCCCCTTACCGAATGGCCCCGAAGGAACTCGCAGAGTTTAGGGTTCAGTTACAAGAATTGGCGGAGTCAGGGTTTGTTCGCCCCATCTCGTTGCCCTGGGGAGCCCCTGTACTGTTCGTCAAGAAGAAGGATGGAACTTTGCGCTTATGCATAGACTATCGGGAGCTCAATCGACTGACGGTGCGAAACACCTATCCGTTACCCCGGATCGACGAGCTGTTCGATTAACTGGTAGGAGCGCATTGGTTTTCCAAGTTGGATTTGCGTTCGGGGTACTATCAGTTGAGGATACAAGAGGAGTACATCCAGAAAACTGCTTTCAGCTCAAGGTACGGGTTGTACGAGTTCACCGTAATGTCGTTTGGGCTCACAAATGCCCCTTCGGCTTTCATGAGCCTGATAAAAGAGGTGTTTGAGCCGTATCTAGACATCTTTGTCATCGTCTTCATCGATGACATTCTGGTCTACTCGAAGACAGAGCAGGAACATGTCGAACATCTGACCCTGGTTCTGAGGAAGCTAAAAGAGCACGTCTTATTTGTCAAGTTCAGCAAGTGCGAATTCTGGCTTAAAGAGGTTGCTTTATTGGACCATGTGATTAGTGGGGCTGGACTAGTCGTGGATCCGGCCAAAGTACGTGTTGTGAAGGAGTGGTCACCCTTGAAGTCAGCGGCCGATGTGCGGAGCTTCCTTGGACTTGCCGGGTACTATCGCAAGTTCATGAAGGGATTCTCAAAGATTGCCCTCCCTCTTACTTCCTTGACAAAGAATGGTGTGACATATGAGTGGACACCCCAGTGTGAAACTGCATTCCAGGAACTGAAGGACCGGCTTACATCCGCCCCCATCCTAGCCCTTCCATCCGGAAAGGAGGGATTTCAAGTTTACACTGACGCGTCGTATCAAGGGATGGGAGCGGTATTGATGCAGCACGAGCATGTGATTGCATATGCTTCAAGATAGCTGAAGAAGCATGAAATCAATTAACTGGTTCATGATTTGGAATTGGGAGCAGTGGTATTCACCTTGAAGGTTTGGAAGCACTATCTATATGGCGTCCACTGCGAGATCCTTTCAGACCACAAAAACTTAAAGTATGTTCATACACAGAAGGAATTGAACTTGAGACAATGGCGGTAGTTAGAGTTTCTGTGCGATTATGAGTTTACTTTGAACTACCACCCCGGAAAATCAAATTCTGTAGCTGATGCTCTAAGCAGAAAAGTGTCGGACTCGAGCTCAGAGTCCCGACTGATGAGCATGGAGTTAGCACGGATGCTCGAGGAGATGGAGGTTACTTTGGTGTATAAGGTTCCTTCGAAAGAGTATATGGAGTACTTGGTAACCATGAGCATAGTTTGCGATATTCGGTACCGAATCCGGGCGGAGCAAGGAAGGGATGCGGCTCTGGCCCCGACAATCAAGTCAATCAAAGATGGGACTACTGACGAGTATACACTAAAAGACGACCTCATTTTTTTCCGCGGCCGGCTCTATATTCCTAAGGGCGGTAAAATTTGGGAGGATATCTTGAGAGAGACACATTGCTCTCAGTATTCAGTGCACCCGGGTATTGCCAAGATGTACGCCGACTTGCGGAAGACCATGCGTTGGCCGGGAATGAAGAGGGATGTCAGATATTTTGTTACACATTGCGAAGCCTGTCAAAGGGTGAAGGCGGAATGAAAGAGCCCCGTTGGTTTATTACAGTCATTGTCCATCCCCGAGTGGAAGTTTGAGGATATCTCCATGGACTTCGTCCATGGGTTACCTCGCTTACGCTCAGGTAATGATTCAGTGTGGGTGATCGTTGATCGTCTGACGAAAGTAGCCAGGTTCATCCCTATGAAGAAAGAGGCCCACGTGGATGTCTTGGTACGTCTCTTTGTGGAGGAGTTTGTACGGTACCATGACATGCCAAAGACAATCGTTTCTGACCGGGATGGTCGTTTTACCTCTAAGGAGTGGAAGGTTGTACATGCATATTTGGGTTCATGCCTTACCTTTAGCACAACATTTCATCCTCAGACGAACGGGCAGTCTGAGAGGACCATCAGAACACTGGAGGACCTGTTGAGGTTATGTGTGTTGGATAGAGGAGAGTCGTGGGAGAGGCTGTTACCAATGGTAGAATTCTCCTACAACAACAGCCATAAGGCTAGCATCGGTATGGCGCCCTATGAAGCCCTTTACGGAAGATGGTGTAGAACCCCCTTGTCTTGGGTGCAAGATGAAGACCCGAAGGCTTTGGAAATTGAGTATATAGATGATATTGATGTAGTGGTTAGACTGATACGAGACCGCCTGCTTGAGGCTCAAAGTCGGCAGGCAAAGTATTATAATGCAAAGCACCGGATGATGGAGTTTCAAGTGGGTGATAAAGTGTTTCTGAAAATCCGGCTGATGCATGGAGTGTCACGGGTGCGTGGCGTGAAAAAGCTCAGCACAAGGTACGTTGAGCCCTACACTATATTGGAAAGGATTGGCCCTTTGGCCTATCGGTTGGAGTTACCGCCAGAGCTAGAGAATCTCCATGACGTGTTCTATGTGTCATCACTTCGAAAGACGCTGTTACGGCCCGATTAATATATCCCCACCATTGATGGTGCAGTGGCGACTGATAGGTCTGTCCGACTAGAGCTGGTGCGGATTGTAGACAACGAGACAAGAGTTCTGCGCCGCAAAAGTGTTCCTTTGGTGAAGGTGTTGTGGTCTAATCATGGGAATGAGGAGTATACATGGGAGCCGGTGGACTTGATGTAAAAACTCTACCCGGAATTATTTCCTCAAGGTAACTTTTAAAAAGCAATTATAATTTTATTTTATGTTTTTCTGTGCCCATAGCCTTAGCCTGATTTCGGGGACGAAATCTTTTATTTTGTTTATAGGATTTGTAACGTCCTGATTCGCACTAGGCCCCTCGTGCACGTTTTTGAGTCAGGGGAGCTGATTTGGGTTCAAGGAAGTGCTGACAGCTGGGCTGTACTTGTAAATGGGAGGAGAAATCAGTCTAGAATAGGACACGAGTAGAGACACAGGCGTGTCCCTACCCGTGTGTGTGAGGCCAGCTCTCGAGTTGATGACTCGAGTATGTCTAGATAAAGACACGGGTAGTGACACGGGTGTGTCACTACCTGTGTACATGATAACACGGTAGGGACACGGCGTGTCCCTACCCGTGTATGTACAACCACTGTTCCCGTAAAGGACACGGGCAGAGATACAGGCGTGTCCCGACCCATATGAAGGGGACACGGGTAGAGACACGGGCGTGTCCCTGCCCGTGTGTGTCGAGTAGAGCTCGACGAAGTGTGTCCCGAGAAGGACACGGGTTGAGATACGGGCGTGTACCTACCAGTGTGTATCAGGAAAAGCTCGACGAGGCGTGTACAGAGGAGGACACATCCAGAGAACACAGCCATGTCATGTGGACACAGGTAGAGACACGGGTGTGTCCCTACCTGTGTTTGTGTATTGAACCGACATTGGAACCGTCGACGACGCTTTGCCCGAGCAGGACATGGGCGTGTCCCTACCCGTGTCATTTTTCACATAAAAGGGGGAGTGAAACCCTAGCCATTTTCATTCTCATTTCAACGCCTTTTTCCCTGAGAGAACTGCTGTTGAGAGGGAGAATGTGCTGGAGCAAGTCCAAGAGGAGAAGAACCGCCACCGCTGAGGAGAAGAAGATGCCGCCGAGAAGAGTTACAAGATCCTTGGCCGGAAATGGTGGAGTCACCGGAAACGAGGTTAGCTTCCTCTCCTCTCCCTTGGTGCTAGATCTGTAGATATATCTAGGTGAGATGTCGACTCAAAAGAGTATAGACTTGCGAGATGATGATTTCCCTAGGAAGAGGCTATTCTAGGGCTTGTGCTCTAAGGATAATGGTGTCTTCAACCTCTCCATTCTTCTAAGTGAAGATGGGGGACGGTTTCATGAAGAAAAATGGCCTTAAGAGGGTGAATAAGGGAGGAGGAATTTCTGATGTGATTTGGGGAAGATCGTCTTGATGAGGAAGATGAACCGACGTCGTTCATTCCACCTTAAGATGCGTGCAGAATCTGTGTTCTACACACATCAATCTTCTTGTCCATTTTCAGGTGTGATATGATCAGAACTAGTCCTCGACTAAACACAAAAGTTGAAGTCCTTGAAAATACCTTTCCAACGAGTGGTTGCACGACTTCAGGTGAAATCTGTAGCCATGGAAAAGTCTGAACGAAATTGACAGCCGACAAACCAAGCTTGCAGAAATTGTGTTCTGTACGTAGCGGACTTTGAAGCCAATTTCAAGTATGTTACTCTCGAATCTGGGTTGTGGTCTGAATATGAAAGTTGTAACTCATGGAAAGACCTTTCCATCGCGGGGTTACACGCCTTCATCGGATTTCTATAGCTTTGGGAATCTCCGGTCGAATTTGCTGTTCAGATGAGTTCTGTACTTAAAAGCCTGGGTTGGTGTAGAGTTGGGTTTGGACTCAATGGAGACAATGTAGCAAATTGTTGGAACCCTAGTTTGATTTGGGCTAGGTTCACTAAGTCACTAACCTAGGATCTTGACCCAACATGTATAGCCAGGGTCATTTTTGTGTCATAGAGTCTCGGCCAAGTTCTTAGAGTCAACATCATATGGACCAGCTATCAACAAGACTGTCAGAGACTCAACACTTAAAAGATTTCAAGACTCTGCAAAATGAGTTCGACGTTCGTCGAACTCAGGTCAACGATTGTCGTGCTCAGCTCAATGATCTTAGAGTTAATTCTCTGAGCTGAGCTCGACAAACTACATTCTCTGGTCGACGAATACTTGGACAATACAACATTTCAAGTTCAGTCAACATCAAGATATTCCAAGTCCTTAGAATCAGACTTTGGTCGACGAACTTAGTTCTCAGCTCGATGAACCTGATTCTTTGGACGACGAACTTTATACTTTGGTTGACGATCTTTGGTCTACCATCAGCATTCTGTCAAGACTATGTTCTCTAGTCTCAGGTCGACGAACTTAATTCTCTGCCCAACGAATTCTAGATTATCTACTTCAACAACTTAGAACCAGAAGACTTATGTCGACACACAGGATATCAGTCGACACCACCTTTTTCGACACCACGAGTAATTCTGTCGACACAGAATATTTGCCAACTTCAGAAACTCAGCTCGACGAAGTCAATTCTCAGCTCGACGAATTCTGGATACTTCAACTTTCCTTTCAGAAACAACTGTGAACATTCTAAATCCAGAATAATTGCTGAACTCCAGTCGACGAACACAGTTATCAGCTCGACTAACTTCAGATGCAGAAAAGGCAAAGTTCTAAAGCATGCAGTTCTGTTATCAGCTCGACGATCTCGGAACTCAGCTCGACGAACTGTGGACTCAGCTCGACGAATTCTGTCATCAGTTTGACGATTCCAGACTTAGCATTTATTCCTTCTATCCTTAATCTATGTCAATAATTCTGAATGATTAATGTTAAAATAATCTCTGGAATATTACCGTTGGACGGTACATTAATCATGACTTTCATTAGAATTATTGTTTTCCATTTTCCCAAAGGACAGTTGAGGAAAGAAATCAATGCAGTTTATTTTCAAGGACCGCCAACATTGATTGCCGCTGAAGAATTCAAATTTCGAAAGGAAATTCTCTCATGAAATATAAAGAATTTTTTCTCTCTTTCCTGGACATAGAAGGACACAAGATAGAATTACAGAGCAGTCACAGAGACAGATATAGCACACACAGACACAAAAGATTTTCAGTCAGTCTGTCTGCAATAGCTTCTCTGCCCATTTCACAAAAGCTCTGATACAAAAAGAAGATCTGCTCACTGAAGAAGAAGAACAAACAATACAAATCAAGAGTCTTCTTACTTCAACATTTCAGTACTTCAAGGACAACAACTACTACATCTGTCAAGAAGATCCTGCATATAAAGGCTTACAGTTAGAAGGTCTATCGCCCTGCAGCAAGGCTTCTAGATTTGCCCTGAACTATTCAATATTTCAGGGGGAGCCATTTGCTATCATCATTAATCCACATGTCTTCTCAGTTGTTTGAGAAAGAGAAGACGTAATCAAATCTCTCACCACCACTGTGTAAAGAGTTGTCATCTCCCTTCAAAAGTGATTCTTGGTTGCAAGTCTCCTGATCAAAAGACTTGGGTTGGTTTTTGAGCACCTGATCAAAAGCTCATTGGTGTCAGGTACCTGATCAAAAACCTGAGTGGATTTCTACCAGGGTGGTAGAAGAGTGGATGTACCCAAGTTGGGGAACCACTATAAATTTCTTGTGTCATCTGATTGCCATTTTTCTTTTGTTTTATTGTTGTGGCTGTGATAGTTAGTTTCTGTGCTTTTATATTTCAATTTATTTACTATCTGCACCTAGAACTAATATGCTTGATCCAACAGAAGGTTTTATAAAAAAAACTTTAAATACTCTATTCACCCCCCTCTAGAGTATATTTGATCTAACTCACCTCTTGCAATAGTATCAGAGGTTAACTCTCTATTGGTATAAGAGGTATTTCACAAATTAACTTTGATGTTTGGTGAACTTTTTATGTTAACCATCATAGTTCTATGAGTGATGAAGTTTAATAATTGGATCCCATGTATTGATTTGTGAAGCGAAGCGTACTTAAACGAAATGATTTGATAGAAATTGGTAAACTAATAGAAATGCGCATCATGATAACAATGTGTGGAAATCATTTGAAATGAAATGTAGGATGATAATCTATGGTCATGTGAATGATTGTTTAACAAAATGAATTTATAGTCCAATGCTTAGAGTGGCATCTCCCTACGGGTAGCATTATGAAAGGGTGTAAGTGTGGTGTTGACCACACTAGTTGGGATAGCGTTGAGATGAGTCATAGACGGACGGTTAGGCTTGGTCCTCGGTGCTCATTTCCTGGGGCTTCTTCCGTGCCAAGTGGACGGTTGGGCTTGGTCCTCGTGCTTTCTCTGAGGATCCTTTCATGCCACGGTGATGTGGAATTGCATGCGGTGTGAGTCGACACGCGGTGTCGTAATCCTGGGTTGAGGATAATGTGGCAGGTCTACGGGCTCGCCAGTCGTCACAACAACGGGAGTTGACAGTTAGACCTTGGGCGGTTGGGTTTGGTCCTCGGTGCTCATTTCCCGGGGATCCTTCTGTGCCAAGTGAACGGTTGGGCTTGGCCCTCGTGCTTTCTTCCGAGGCTCCTTCCGAGTCACACAAGGACAGTTCGGGGCTTGGTTCTCGGTGCACATCTACCCGAGACTCCCGCTGGGCCATATTACGCATGGGCTCCGCTGCTGTGTTCTTAGCGTTGAGGCGTACGGAGGCCTAAGTGAAGTAGTGTGGATACCCGCTTAGTAGTAGAGATGCCCGCTCTACAATCACCGCCTGGCCACGACGGTCGTTGCCTGAGAGGTTAGCTACCTGGTCGAATAATGAGAACTACAAGTCTATATCGACAGAGCGGTTGCATGTGCATGATCATGGGTGAGTCATTGCATTGCATACATACCATTACATTACATTACACAAACAAGATCCTCATCATATAAGTTTGTATGGGCACTCCTATACGATGAGTTACATTTATGTTAAACTGATCCTTAACTTATAAGCTTGTATGAGCATCCTTATAAGTTAAGTTACTTTCCTGATGTAGATACTTATACTTGATGGATTGTTATAGCTTTTGTAGGCCTGCTAGATTATAATGTTGATAATCATATTGTACTATTACAACCTGCTTGTACCTGCTTATATTACTTATTATTTATTGTATCCTGATTCCTTTCTCTACCCGGTGTCGAGGAGTCGCCGGGGGAGCGGATGTGAAAGCCACTTAGTCTTTTCGACTAATGGTTGCTACGTCTTCCTTTTTAGGAGTTCACCCTGCAGGTAGAGGAGCTGCAGATTATATAGTAGGACATCCAGGCCAGGACGACATGGCTTGAAGGGACGGTACCGTCGCTACCGTCAGTTATCGATGCGAGTGTTGAGCGACTTTGATGTAGTCTTTTGGGCGTATATTAGCTGTACTCTGATACTGTAGAAGCTTGTTATTAGTTTCTTTATTTGATGTAATTTTGGTCTTTTATGCTTATGTGTGGATTTGACTTCTATATTATGTTTTGGTTGGGTTGACATATAATGATATTGGTTGTAGCCGGCAGAATATGCGTCTTGTGGTACAGGTTAGCCCGTGTGCTAATGTTACCGCAAGGCGGCTGATCTGGGCATAAGACCCCCTTCGTACTGTGTTTTGGGATTCGGGAGGGGGGTCTTACAGGAAGGAGGTAGAAGGAGGAGTGGGGCTCCATGTTACCCTGGCGGGGGAGTCCCAGAACTACAGGTTTATCATCGTGGATGCCCCCAGTAGCTACAATGCCATCTTCAGGCAGCCCCTCATCAATGTCTTTTGCTGCGTCCCCTCGTCCTTCCACCAATGCCTGAAGTTCAATGCCGTGGGGTTCTAGGTCCGGGTTCGGGGCGACCCCAAAGTAGCGAGGGAGTGCTACGTCACCGCTGTAAACTCTATCTCCTGGCAGGAAGTGGCTGAGGAGATGGTGCGGAGAATAGAGGAGGCAGAACATGAGGAAGGAGGAGAAGAGATGGAGGCGGAGAGCTGCACCGAGGTGGAGGTGGCAGGAGGAGACTAGGAGGAGTTGGTCGAGGCCATGACCGTGGAGGAAGAGGCGGCAACTGAGGAAGTTCTTATTCCGGAGGAGAGGGGCGTCGGAGAATGGGGTGAACAGTCCAGAATAGAGGCTATAAAAAGGTGGTGGAGATGGAGGTTCTCACCCTTGGAGGCAAGGTGGAGAAGGTTCGCATCAGCGGTGAGCTAACCTAGGAGGCTCAGGGCAGCATACTGGCATACATCCAGAAGAACGTGGACATCTTCGTATGGAGCGCAGCAGAGATGTCGGGGGTTGACGTGTACGTGTCCTGTCATCGCCTCAACATGGACCCGGGAGCTTGCCCCATCTAGCAGAAGAAGAGGTCCAAGGCGGATAAGCTGGTCGAGCCCATCAGGGAGGATGTGACCAAACTCCTCAAGGCCGACTTTGTATCCAAAATACAATACCCCGGCTGAGTCTCCAACGTAATGATGGTTAAAAAAGTAGACGACCGGTGGCATATGTGTGTTGATTTTTCTTTACTTAATAAATCATGTCCTAAGGACTGTTATACCTTGCATCGAATCGACACACTGGTTAACTCAGTCATCGGTTTTGCTGTAATGAGCTTCTTAGATGCATTTTCAGGTTATCACCAGATTAAGATACACCCCCCGGACATCAAAGATGTCTCGTTCATCATGGGGGATGGGTGCTATAGCTACAAAATGATGTCTTTTGGGCTGAAGAATGCAGGGGCGACTTACCAGAAGATGATGGACAGGGTCTTCCGGGAACAAAAAGGCATGAACTTGGAGGTGTACGTAGATGACCTCATGATCAAGAGTCGAGACGTGGACTCTTACCTTCAGGACCTGGAGGAAACCTTCGCAAACCTGGGCAAATATAATATGCGGTTGAACCCCCTGAAGTGTGTTTTCGGGGCTAGCAGGGGAAAGTTCTTGGGGCACCTCCTCACACACGCGGGGGTCGAGCCAAATCCTGATAAGGTTATGTTGGAACACCCTATTACTAATTTGGGTCAGGATCACTATGTCTCTAGGAATTTATGCTTTGACCTTCTGTATAGATAATAAGTCAATTAGAATTGAGTCTAAGGGATCAGGAGTCTAGGTTTGGTAGCTGCTCTGAAGACCCAAGTTTTTCTGGAGACTAAGTCCAAATCGTCGAGCTCAGCACGACGTTTCGTCGAACTCCGGTCGACGATCGTCTAGCTCAACTTTGGCAGATCGTCGAGCTTCATTCGACGATCGCTGAGCTCAAGCCTCATAAATATCGTCGAGCTCTGGTCGACGATCGCTGAGCTCAACTTCTCAATATCGTCGAGCTCCATTCGACGATCGCTGAGCTCAGGTCGACGATTTTGGCTCTGCACTGGATCCTTATCTCTGAGCTCAGTTCGACGATCTTTGAGCTCAGATCGACGATTTCTTTGCTGATTGGAATTTCCAATTCGCTGAGCTCAGCTCGACGATAGCAGAGCTCAGTTCGACGATTTCAGTTATCTTTCAGAATTCAAATTCAAATTAGATAGAAGTTATTCTGCATTTAATTCAGAAGATCTGCCAGCCATTTTCATTTACTTCTGGAGCAAGTTTCAAGGGATTTTTCAAGGAACAATTCAGTGGACTTTCCTTCAGAGAAATTATGCAATTAAGGCTGAAATTAATGCAGACCAACGGCTATCTTAGACAGAGAATAAAAGAAGAATGTTTTTGAAGCAATAAAGGTGATTCGAGAATAAGAGAGGATACACACACAATACAGAAGACAGAACAATATTCAAAATCCTCTGTCAACAAGAATTCTGAAGAACACTCATCAAGAAGAGATCAAGCTTTCAAGCATTCTTCAGATCTCTTCAGCTCTCAAGTGTTCAAGGCCAACATCATCTCAAGACTCCAGACACTCAACATTTCAGCTTGCTGAAATCATCCCTTGCTGGAGATCTATCTTTGAAGGCCTATCACCCTCAGCAAAGCTCATCTTCCTGAAGACTTCAAGGACTCAGGGGGAGCTTTGACAACATCACTGAATCCACATAGTCTTCTCAGTTGCTTGAGAAAGAGAAGACTCCCATCACTCTCTCACCCCCATTCTGTAAAGGGTTTTTCAAACTCCCTTCAAAAGTTTGAATCTGGTTTTTGAGCACCTTGTCAAAAGCTCATTGGTGGCAAGACACCTGATCAAAAAATCTGATCTGGTTTTTGAGCACCTTATCAAAAGCTCATTGGTGCCCAGGACACCTGATCAACTCATCCTGCAGTGGATTCCTACCTAGGGTGGTAGAAGAGTGGATGTACCCAAGTTGGGGAACCACTATATTTCCTTGTGTCATCTGGTTGTGCATGTTTTCTTTTTGTTTCTGGCCTAGATTTTCTTGTGCTTAATATCTGCATAGCTTAATTTTATTTCTGCTTCCCTGCTTACACTCATTACAACAATTGTTGTAAAGCTTTGCAAAAAGTTTTCTTTGTGTTTTCAAAAAGCACCATATACTCTATTCACCCCCCCTTTAGAGTATATCAGATCTAGTTTCCCCTTTCAATTGGTATCAGAGCCAGGTTGGTTAAACATACCATATCTGTTTGGTTGTACAGGCTAACACCTGAACCCCAAGATCCCAAACTAGATCCTTCCTCTATATTTTATTATTAGTTTTAGCTTGCACAAATCATGGCCCAAAACAAAGATTATGCAAGCACCAGACCTCCAGTGTGCAATCTGTCAAAGTTTGCACTTTGGAAAGCAAGGATTAGATTATACATGAATTCTATTGACGAAGATATTTTTAATTCTGTCTTAACAGTGTGTCCAAGACCTCCAGAGAGTACAAGCACTAATGCTGTTCCACCCCCATCAGGAACAGATGCTGACATCAAAAAGTGGAAAGTAGCTGATGCCAAGGCAATGAACATTCTAGCTCAGACAATGTCAGATGACATTTTTCAGAAGGTAGCTGAATGCAACTCAGCCAAGGAGATCTGGGACAAGCTCTCAGAAATAGTTTCTGGATCAGCTGATGAGAGAAAGGACAGAAGATCTCATCTCATCTCCCAATATGAGAACTTCAAGAAGGGAGAAACAGAGTCAGTGGGAGACATGTACAATAGATTAAGTCTAATTGTCAGTGAACTGAGGACATTAGACAAAGAAATCTCACTGACAGAACTCAATGACAAGATCCTAATGTGCTTCCCCAGCACTTGGGATTCAAGAATCTGGCCAATTAAAGATGCCAGAAGCCTAAATGAGATTACCACTGAAGCCTTGTTGGGTAAGCTCAAATCTTATGAGCTACTCATCAAGAACAGAGAAGAAGAACAAAAGGCTGCTTCTCCAGCCACAAGAAAGGAGAAGACTATTGCATTCAAGGCAGCTGAGGATCTGCCTGAAGAAAAGGCCACAAGCAATGATGAACTTCTCAGCCTGTTGGCCAAAAGATTCTATAAGATGGCCAGAAAGGACTTCAGAAGAAGATCATACAAGGAGCAAGATAAGCCAAGGTATGACAAGTCCACTGGCAATAGCAAAGACATTATTTGCTTTGGTTGCAGGAAACCAGGGCATATGGTTCCTGACTGTCCAGAAAACAAGAACAAGGACAGGAGGGACAGAAAAGAAAGAAGAAAGGAGAAGGACTCCAAAAGGCATGGAAGTAACAAACCTTTCTCCAGCAAAAGTAAGCACACAAGGAAAGGATTTGTTGCTGAATCCTGGAGTGAGACTGAAGAGGAGTCACAGGCCTCTTCTAGCTCAAGTGATGATGAGGATGATGCAGAGGAAAAAGAATTCTGCATGATGGCAATCAATGCCTCTCAAAACAACTCAGAAGAAGAGGAGTCAGAGTCAGACTCAGAAACTCAACCTGAAGAAGATCAGGTAATCAACTCTTTTGATTTCACTTCAGAAGATTTTAAACTTGAATTTAAAGCACTATGTTTAGACCTGCTAAAGTCTGAGAAAGAGATCATCTCTCTCAGAAATCAATTGTCTGAACACAATGCTTTAAAATCAGAAAACCTCAAGCTCTCTCAGGAGTTGGAGAACCATAGGGAACAGATAGCTTCACTGAAGAGTGAACTCTCTGAGGCCAAGAAGCTTGAAGAATCTCTCAATGGGAGAAGCATCAAGCTGATGGACATCACAAGCACAGTGAACTCAAGATTCAACAGTACACTGGGCTTGGGTGCCTCATCCAGCCAACCTATTGTTCTAACAACCCCTATCAAGTTCATTTCTGACAAGGGAAAGGGAGTTGTAGAGGTTGCCAGGAAAAATTCTGATCTGCCTCAGAAAACTAAAGTCCAGTACAAATCGTCGAACGGAGATCGACGATCGCCGAATAAAGATCGACGATCGCCGAACGCAGCTCGACGATCTCAGGACAAATCGTCGAACGCTGATCGACGATCTAAGCCAAGATCGTCGAACGCTGGTCGACGATCCCATATACCTGACCTCAGCCATAGTCGACCGTCGAACGGAGCTCGACGATCTGACCCAAGATCGTCGAACTCAGCTCCAAGATCGTCGAACAGAGGTCAGAGCAGTGGAAAAATTTTCAATGGCAAGTCAAAATTGAATCCTGAGGGTTCTTCATTACAAACATTTAACCCTTATACTGAATGAATTTTACCTCCAAGGAGATATCATCCTGAAGGATATAAGAGTCAGCCAGGGATGTCTTTCATTTCTGAATTTAAAGGTTATCAACCTAGGCCCAAGGTAAACTGGGTCAAAAACAAGTGAATTGCTTAATGTGCAGGTGAAGACCTATCCAACATCTAACCAGCAATGGTATTTGGATAGTGGATGCTCAAAGCACATGACAGGGAACAAGGACAACCTCAATTCCTTTAAAGCCAAGCTTGGACCCAAAGTTATCTTTGGTGACTCCAACTTTGGACAAACTAAAGGATATGGAGCAGTCCAGATTGGTTCTGTAACCTTCAAGAAGGTAGCATATGTGGAAGGACTGAAGCACAACCTAATCAGCATCAGTCAGCTATGTGATGAAGGCTACCAGGTGACCTTCAGCAAAACTCTATGCAAGATCAAGTCAGAGGACAACACCACTGTGTTGACAGGTAAAAGGAAAGGTAACATCTACCTTGTAGATTTTCTTTCAACTTCTATAGATATCTGCTTATTCAATTCAGTTTATAGACCAAATGTTTTATGGCATAAGAGACTAGGACACCTAAACCTTAGAACTATTGCTAGGCTCTCCAAGGACAATCTTGTTAGAGGACTACCTTCTGGCCCCTACAAGAAGGAAGGACTCTGCAAGGCCTGTCAATTAGGCAAGCAAACTAAAAACAGTTTTAAGTCACTTAATAAGAGTGATTCACCTAGGATATTGTATCTGTTACACATGGATCTATTTGGACCCATCACAGTACAAAGCCTAGGAGGGAAATCCTACACTTTGGTGATTGTAGATGACTTCTCTAGATTCACTTGGGTGTTCTTTCTAAGGAAGAAGTCTGATAACTTTAATGTCTGACAGAGTTTCTCAAATGTGTAAAGATTGAGTTCAATACTCACATTGCCCTGATCAGAAGTGATCATGGGACAGAGTTTGATTCTCTTCTTATGCAAGAGTTCTGTCAGAGTGAAGGGATCAGGCATACTTTCTCAGCTCCTAGAACTCCTCAACAAAATGGGGTAGCTGAAAGGAAAAATAGAACCCTTATTGAATCTGCCACTACATTGTTGTCAGATGCTCATCTACCTCTATCCTTCTGGGCAGAGGCAGTGAACACCTCCAACTATGTGCTGAACAGAAGCCTGATACATAAACTGAAGGGAAAGACTCCCTATGAATTACTCAAAGGGAAGAAACCTAAAGTTGACTATTTCAAAATTTTTGGTTGCATTTGCTATATTCACAATAATGATAAGAAACATCTAGCAAAATTTCAAGCCAAAGCTGATGAAGGAGTGTTTCTGGGATACTCCATGATCAGCAAGGCCTATAGGGTTTATAATAAATCATCATTGAAAATTGAGGAATCTGTTCATGTTTCTTTTGATGAAACTAACATGTCTTTCAAGGAGAAGATTTCTTCTACCATAGAACCTTTGCAGGAACACACTCTAGTTGAAGATATGAACAAGCTACAGGTTGCTCAAGAGGATGAAAGCAGTGAAGATGAGAGCAATGCTCAACATATTGAAACTCAACCTGAAGAGCCAGTTGTTGTACCACAAGAGGAAACAACAACACAGGTTGGTGAACAATCAACACCCCCTGTTGATTTAGTAACATCAAGAGACCATCCAATTACCCAAATAATTGGAGAAATCTCAGCTGGTGTGCAAACCAGAAATCAGGTCAACCAAAACCTGTTGCACACCTGCTTCCTTTCTCAAATTGAACCTCAGTCCATTCAAGATGCAGAGCAAGATCCACACTGGATCATTGCCATGCAAGAAGAGTTGCATCAATTTGAGAGGAACAAAGTATGGGAACTAGTGCCAAAGCCAAAGATCATTCCATTGTTGGAACAAAATGGGTATTCAGAAACAAACTGGATGATCAAGGAGTAATAATAAGGAACAAGGCAAGGCTAGTTGCCCAAGGATATTCTCAAGAAGAAGGAATTGACTACGACCAGACCTTTGCACCTGTTGCAAGATTAGAAGCCATCAGGATATTCTTAGCTTATGCAGCTCACAAAGGCTTCAAAGTTTATCAGATGGATGTCAAGAGTGCCTTCTTAAATGGAGACATCAAAGAGGAAGTCTATGTCAGACAACCTCCAGGTTTTATCTCTCCAACTCATCCTGATTTTGTTTTTAGATTAAATAAAGCATTATATGGTCTCAAGCAAGCTCCTAGAGCATGGTATGAGACCCTAGCATGCTTTCTTTTGGAAAATGGTTTTATAAGGGGTAGAGTAGACCAAACTCTTTTCATTAGAACCCATAAGTCCCATACCCTACTAGTACAAATTTATGTAGACGATATCATTTTTGGTTCTACTGACTCAAAACTATGCAGAAGGTTTTCCTAACCTAATGCATTCTAAATTTGAGATGAGTAGCATGGGTGAGCTATCCTTCTTCCTAGGATTGCAAGTCAAACAACATGCTGAAGGCATCTTTATTTCTCAAACCAAATATGCTAATGAGCTGGTTAAGAAATTTGGGATGTCTGAGGCATCTTGTATGAAAACACCCATGCCTACCAATGCTGTATTGGATGCTGATGAACATGGGAAACCTGTTGATCAGACAACATATAGAGCAATGATTGGCTCTTTACTGTATCTTACAGCTAGTAGACCAGATATAATGTTTGCTACATGTATATGTGCCTAGATTCCAAGTTAGCCCTAGAGAGTCACACCTCATATTAGTAAAGAGGATTCTCAGGTATGTTAAAAGTTGTCCAAATCTAGGTCTCTGGTATCCAAAAGATTCAGCATTTGAGTTAACTGGATTCTCTGATGCTGATTATGCTGGATGCAGAATTGACAGGAAAAGCACCAGTGGAACTTGTCAGTTCCTTGGTGATAGACTTGTCTCCTGGTTTTGCAAGAAACAAACATCTGTGTCAACTTCAACTGCTGAAGCTGAATATATGGCTGCAGGCAGTTGTTGTTCACAAATATTGTGGATTCAAAATCAACTCCTAGACTATGGTTACAACTTAGAGAAGTCAAAAATATTTTGTGACAATACAAGTGCTATCTCCATAGCTCAAAATCCAGTCCTCCATAGTAGGACAAAACATATAGAGATTAGGCATCATTTCTTAAGGGATAATGTTGAAAAGAATAAAATTGAACTGCAATATATCCCAACTGATTTACAAAGGGGAGATATTTTCACCAAACCTTTGGATGAAAAGAAACATACCTTCTTCCTAAATCAGTTAGGAATGTTAGATGGAGGAAGTCTTAAATAATTCCCAAGACTTTGAAAGCTAAAAATTGACCAAGACTAGGCAAAATTTCTGTTTTCCTTAGAGTCTAGAATTCTCTGATCTCTGAACTGCGCTCGACGATTTACCCAAAGATCGTCGAACGGAGTTCGACGATTTCCTGAATCGTCGAACTGAGTTCAGCGCTCCTTTGATAGTATAGATTCTCTCTTCTGGTCAACGATCGTCGAACGGCGCTCGACGATTTTGTTCCCTGAACGATCGTCGAACGGAGCTCGACGCCTTTCCAGATCATCGAACGGAGATCGACGATTTTGAAGTCTCTTCAGATTCCTTTAGCAGCCTCGATCGTCGAACTGAGTTCAACGATCTTTCCTTTTCTGCGTCGAACCCTAATATAAAACTCTTTTTTCGTCGTCGTTCTCTCTTGCGCTTTCAATTTCTCTGCAAACTTTTCTTCCCTCCAAGCAGTTCTACACTTGGTCGTTTTGTCTGTTGATTTTTTTTGCAGGTACCATGGCCGTTTCTGTTGCTGTGCTCGCTGCCATGAAATTTGATGCCGGCTTTGACATCGATTTCGATTCCTTCAACACAACAGATCAAATCTTCCAAGATATTCTCACCTTATTCAAAGATCAGCAATTAACTGCCTTGATGTCAACCAGAATCAAACTTGCCTCAGATGAGATTAAAGAATGGGTTTACACTGCCCACAACCTTGACAAAACACCATAGTTGGCTCCATTGGTGGCACCCAGGTACCTATGACTCCAGCAGTATTGACAGAGGTTTTTGGTTTAAGGAATGGTGAAGATTCTGCTGACCTTTCTGGAGAAGAGTTTGCTGATGTACTTGCCAGGATGGGTCATCCTGAAGGGAACCCTAGCAAGCTGTTTAAGAGGAACCTGTCTGTGGAATACAGGTTTCTGGCTGATGTAGTTGGCAAGGTTCTCTTGGCCAAGCATTCTGCTCATGACATAATCTCCAGATATCAGCTCTGCCTTATGGGAGCTCTGGTAGATAGCAAAAGCCTGAACTGGGGAGAAGTATTCTTTGATTTGTTGAAGAAAAAGATCAACAAGACCTTTGTGAACTTTGGAAGAATTCTGGGAATATTCCTCCAGGCTAAGTGCCCTGCACTGCTAGTCTCCTCTGGAGTGCACATCAATGCCTCCAAGAGACTCACCTGTGCCCTTTTTGGAAAATGGGACAGGCAAATCTCCAAGCCCAGCAGGCCCTCTTCTTCTGGCCCTTCAGGCACCAGGACTCTAAGAGTCACTCCACCCCAGGCCTCTGCCCCTGCAGAGGACCTGCCTGCTAGTGCTGCTGCTTCTCCTCCTCCAGCTCCATCCACCTCTCCAGCCATCTCCACAATTACCATCTCCAGCCCATCTCCAACTTCTATTCCATCTCCAGCAACAATTTCCTCTCCACCAGCAGACCACTTCCTTCCCTTATTCTCTTATCCCCCTCCAAATGTCCCCTCATCCCCATCCATTCCATCCTTCACTCTCTTGGATGAATCCTACATGGATGATTCCCCCTCTTCTCCTCCAGATTTGCCATCCTCCTCCACATCTTTCCAAGACCTTCTCCACCAGATTCTTGATCAACCCACCTTCACTCCCTCCATTTCCATCCCTCTATCCTCCATCTCTACCATACCCTCTCCTGAGCCATCCCTTCCACCCTTCAGCCCTCCTCCTCCAGCTCCCTCAGCCTTCCCTGTACCCTCTACCTCTTCTCCCCTTGAGCATGTAGATCTCCCAGCCCTTGCTGATCAGTTGTATGAGCTCCTTGCATCTAGGCTCTCCCTTCTCCTGGAGGCCTCTTTAGCTCCTCTACAACAATCAGTGGCAGCTCTCTCTGCCAGGCTTTCCTCCTTCCTTACCCCTCTAGCAGCACCCCCAGCAGTGTGCCTTGATGCACAGGTATCTGCATCCAGGCAGGGGGAGATGCCCTATGAAGCTGTTGCTGCTGTTGCTGCCCCTGCTGTTGTTTCTGCTGCTACTGCTGCTGTGACTGTTTCTGCTGCTGCTACTACTCCAGTTTTAGCAATAGACCTAAGGTATTTGCTGTCTACTTTTGATACTGCTTACTTCAGCTGCCTTCCAGAAGTCTATGCTGTCCAGCCCCTAGAGGTTCCTGCTGCCCAGTCAGAAGATTTGTCCAAGGCCCTAGTGCCCTTCTCATGCTGTGACCCCAGTATAATTTCTGCTTTCATTCATTCAGTGT
Source organism: Platanthera guangdongensis (assembly GCA_039583875.1). NCBI lineage: Eukaryota > Viridiplantae > Streptophyta > Magnoliopsida > Asparagales > Orchidaceae > Platanthera > Platanthera guangdongensis. The sequence continues at coordinate 168,504,194 of CM077152.1, forward strand.
CTGCTGCTTATGATGATGTTGCTGCTGCTGCTGCTGAAGACAATGCTGTGTCTACCTCTGGAATTGCTGTTGCTACTGAGGAAGAAATTGTTCCAATTGCTGCTGATGAGTCCATTTCCCAGGATGTTTTGATGACAGAGGCTATTGATGTTGAGCCTGCTGTAGATGTTGTTATTGTTGTCTCTGAACCTGCTGCTGCCAAAATTCCTGAAGTAATCTCTGTTGTAACATCTGCTGCTCCTGTATCAGCTGCTTCTACTGCTGCTCCAGTACCTATAGTCACATCTGCTGCTGCTCCTGTTGCTCCTCCTGCTTCTGTATCTGTTGCCCCATCAGCTGCTGTTAAACTGAAAGAGGATTTGATGAAAAAGCTTGATGCTTTATATGATGCACAAAGTTCTGAATCTGAGGATTATAATACTGCTTCTGATGACTCATCTGCCACAATTGCAAGGAAAAGAAAGGCAAGAAGTAAGGCCTTGAAGAGAGTTCCTCCTGCCAAAGTCAGAGATGATAATGATGTTCCATATTATATTCTGCACAATTGCCCAATCTCTGAGCATTGGATGCAATTCTCCAGGAACCAGTTAAAGGCAATGAAGAAGAAGAGGAAATTTGATAAAGATTCTTCTCAGTCCAAGCACCCTCATCCTCCTCCACCACCTCCACCTGATGCAGGTGCAGGTGGCAGCTCTGCAAGATCAGGCCCTGCTAGAAGCCAGGCTCCCTACCAGCCTCATGCAAGAACATATCAAAGGGAAAGCCAATCTAGGGGGTCCTACTCTAGAAGGGGAGGATATAGGGGAAACCAAAGAGAAACTCAGGTTTACTCCAAAGGACACTCCAGGCAGCATCCTTATTCCAGGGGTGGACATGTTTCTTCTGATACATCTTCAGGTCCATTCCCTTATAAGCTTAGAGATACAGTGACTGCCAGGACCCCTCAAGAAACCACTTCCAACAGGTATGAGCCACCTGTTCCATTTGAGGATCCTGAGAAAAATCCTATGGCTTGGACTGCAAGGATGAAAGAACTGGCTGCTTTGGATCAGATAAAGAAAGTAAAAGAACAAGGGCTAGACACTTCCAACATATCTACCATGTCAGAGCAAAGGCAAAAAGAGTTAGAAAGATATGCCTCCAGTAAGTTTTTTGATGCAGACAGGTACATGGAGTTGCATCCAGCTGCAGTGGTTCCCAGGGCTTCAAAGCAAATCTATTTGGGTGCAGCTGATGATACCAGATCAAAACAACAAGCTTTAGATCCTAACAGAGAAATTAAAATGGTTAAAGGCAAAGAAAAGGAATAACTCTGTAAGGTGACAACTTTTGGTTTTTCTAAACTGCCTTCTGGATATCATATATATCTCTGAGATGGTTCTGTGATGTTTAGCTGTGTTGTTTTTTATGTTTCTGTGACTGTACTCTGTTGTTTGTTTTTCAAAATCTGTAAATAGTTTTCCTAACCCAAATAGGGGGAGATTGTTGGAACACCCTATTACTAATTTGGGTCAGGATCACTATGTCTCTAGGAATTTATGCTTTGACCTTCTGTATAGATAATAGGTCAATTAGAATTGAGTCTAAGGGATCAGGAGTCTAGGTTTGGTAGCTGCTCTGAAGACCCAAGTTTTTCTGGAGACTAAGTCCAAATCGTCGAGCTCAGCACGACGTTTCGTCGAACTCCGGTCGACGATCGTCTAGCTCAACTTTGGCAGATCGTCGAGCTTCATTCGACGATCGCTGAGCTCAAGCCTCATAATTATCGTCGAGCTCTGGTCGACGATCGCTGAGCTCAACTTCTCAATATCGTCGAGCTCCATTCGACGATCGCTGAGCTCAGGTCGATGATTTTGGCTCTGCACTGGATCCTTATCTCTGAGCTCAGTTCGACGATCTTTGAGCTCATATCGACGATTTCTTTGCTGATTGGAATTTCCAATTCGCTGAGCTCAGCTCGACGATAGCAGAGCTCAGTTCGACGATTTCAGTAATCTTTCAGAATTCAAATTCAAATTAGATAGAAGTTATTCTGCATTTAATTCAGAAGATCTGCCAGCCATTTTCATTTACTTCTGGAGCAAGTTTCAAGGGATTTTTCAAGGAACAATTCAGTGGACTTTCCTTCAGAGAAATTATGCAATTAAGGCTGAAATTAATGCAGACCAACGGCTATCTTAGACAGAGAATAAAAGAAGAATGTTTTTGAAGCAATAAAGGTGATTCGAGAATAAGAGAGGATACACACACAATACAGAAGACAGAACAATATTCAAAATCCTCTGTCAACAAGAATTCTGAAGAACACTCATCAAGAAGAGATCAAGCTTTCAAGCATTCTTCAGATCTCTTCAGCTCTCAAGTGTTCAAGGCCAACATCATCTCAAGACTCCAGACACTCAACATTTCAGCTTGCTGAAATCATCCCTTGCTGGAGATCTATCTTTGAAGGCCTATCACCCTCAGCAAAGCTCATCTTCCTGAAGACTTCAAGGACTCATGGGGGAGCTTTGACAACATCACTGAATCCACATAGTCTTCTCAGTTGCTTGAGAAAGAGAAGACTCCCATCACTCTCTCACCCCCATTCTGTAAAGGGTTTTTCAAACTCCCTTCAAAAGTTTGAATCTGGTTTTTGAGCACCTTGTCAAAAGCTCATTGGTGGCAAGACACCTGATCAAAAAATCTGATCTGGTTTTTGAGCACCTTATCAAAAGCTCATTGGTGCCCAGGACACCTGATCAACTCATCCTGCAGTGGATTCCTACCTAGGGTGGTAGAAGAGTGGATGTACCCAAGTTGGGGAACCACTATATTTCCTTGTGTCATCTGGTTGTGCATGTTTTCTTTTTGTTTCTGGCCTAGATTTTCTGGTGCTTAATATCTGCATAGCTTAATTTTATTTCTGCTTCCCTGCTTACACTCATTACAACAATTGTTGTAAAGCTTTGCAAAAAGTTTTCTTTGTGTTTTCAAAAAGCACCATATACTCTATTCACCCCCCCTTTAGAGTATATCAGATCTAGTTTCCCCTTTCAGGTTAAGGCCATCATGGAGCTGAAATCACCTCAGAATTCTAAATAGGTTCAACGTTTGACAGGAAAGCTAGTAGGATTGAGCAGGTTCCTCTCCCGGGCCGGGGAGAAATGATCCCCCTTCTTCAAGACATTGAGAGGGGGCCTGAAGTTCGATTGGACATAGGAGTGCGATGAGGCATTCCAGGCCCTGAAGAGGCAGTTGACCCAGGCTCTGCTACTCCAAGGGCCAAAGGAAGGGGAATGCCTGTATTTGTATCTCGGGGTCAGAGCAGAGGCCTTGAGCTCCATCCTGGTTCGGGAAGAGGGGAAGAGGCAGCTCCCCATATACTATGTGAGTCGGGCCCTGAGGAAGGCCGAGCTCTGATATCCTATCTTGGAAAAGCTGCCCTTCGCTCTGGTCATCTCGACTCAGAGGTTGCGACCCTACTTCCAGGCACACTCCATCCGAGTGGAGACTGACCATCCCCTCCGCAACATCTTTGAGGGGGTGGAGTATTCGGGCAAGCAAGCTAAGTGTTCGGTGGAGCTGAACGAGTATGACATCTCCTCAATCGCCCGACTCTTGATCAAGGCCCAAGCAATGACCGACTTTTGGCTGACTATGTGGTCGAGATAGCGTCAGAGGAGCTCACTCATCCAGCCTCGTGGAAGGTGAAGGTAGACGGCGCTTCAGGGAGACATTCCTTAGCGGTAGGAGTAATCTTGGAAAGCCCCTCGGGGACGTGAATTGAGCAAACGGTGGTGGTTAACTTCCCCATCACTAAAAAATATGTCGAATATGAGGTCATAATAGCAGGGTTGCGCCTGACCAGGGGAGCTGGGGGTGCTCGATGTGGAGGTCCTCACTGACTCCATGGTGGTGGCTTCCCATATCAATGGGGAGTTCGAGGCGAGAGAGCCTACCATCCAGCTATACTTAGCAAAAGTAAAAGGGGGTCATCAGTACGTTTCAGACCTTCTCCATCTGACATGTGCCCAGAAAGGTGAACGAGCAGGTCGATCAACTGGCGAAGCACGGTCCCCGGGTGGGGGGTTCCATCACTGACCTATTTCGCAGTTCCATCGAAGAGGGGGAACTGATGGAGGTGGATCAACACCCCTTGTGGATAGACCCATTCACGACTTTCCTCTCCATAGGGGAGTATCCAGAGGGGATGTACAAGAAGAAGTTCAGATATAAGTCGGCGTACTACCTACTCCGGGACGGGCAATTGTATCGTAAGACTCTCTCAGGGATGCTGGCCTGTTGTGTGGCCGAAAGGGAAGTGTTGAGGATCTTGGAAGAAGTCCACTTCGGGGAGTGTGGAAGCCACTCCGGGAGCCGGACGCTAGAAGGGAGGATCATCAGACATGAGTACTTCTGGCTGACCTTGGGCCATGACGCTGCGGAGTTCACAAAGAGGTGACACAAATGTCAGTTATTTGCCCCAAAACAACTACAACTGGCTCAACGCCTCAGGAACATCACCACCCCCTGACCCTTTGCAATTTGGGGAATTATATGGTTGGACCATTCCCCCAGGCAAGCGGACTGAGGAGGTTCCTGTTAGCGATGATAGATTATTTCTCCAAGTGTCTAGAGGTGAAGGCGCTGGCCAAGATGACCTCCCAAGTCATCTGAAATTTTGTTTGGGGGAGATCATCTACCGCCATGGTCTACCCTAGGGCATTGTCACGGACAACGGGCCTCAGTTCGCCGGCGCGGAATTCATCAGCTTCTGTGAGCAACTCGAAATTGACCTCAGATTTGTCTCGGTCCACCACCCCATGAGCAACGGGCAGGTGGAGGCGGCAAACAAGATTATTGTGAACCTCCTAAAGAAGAAGGTTGAAAACCTGAAGGGGAGCTGGGTGGAGCAGCTTCCCTCAGTCCTTTGGGCCATGAGGACCACCCCCAATACAGCCACAGGGGAAACCCCCTTCAGACTCCCGCATGGATGTGAGGCGGTATTCCTCGTAGAATTTTAAGTCCAGATGCCTCGAGTGGTCACAACGCAGGAAGGTGGAGAGGAATGGTCAGCCAAAAATTGGGAGGAGCTGCGGCTCTCCCTTGACATGGTGGAGGAGATGCGTGACCTCTCCGTCATCCGGCAGGTGGAGGTGAAGAGGGGGATGGCTAAGTACTTTGACAAGCATGTCAGAATCAAGCAATTTGCGGAAGGAGACTTGGTCTTGAAAAAGGTAGATGCAGCCGGAAGATCAGCAGCCATGGGGAAACTCAACCCTAACTTGGAGGGTCCATACATTGTAAAAGAGGCCTTTAAATCAGGAGGGTATTGCCTCCGGAATGTGGAGGGCGAGGCCCTGAGTCTCACCTGGAGCGGTGATAACTTGAAGCGCTTTTATCCATAAAATATGTAAGTGGTGCCTTTTTTCTTAATGAAGCTTCTTCATACGCCGAGTCTCTTGCAATGATTCACACGAGTAAGTAGAGATTCCACTCAGCAGACCCCGAGCAGATCCCGCTGTCAGGATCTTACCTAGCTGGTAGGGCTAGGTGTCACTCGATGACGTCTACTTAGACCCCGAGCAGATCCCGTTGACAGACTCTCACCTAGCTGGCAGGGCTGGATGTCACTCGATGATGTCTACTCATACCCCAAGAAGATCCCGTTGTCAGGCTCTCACCTAGCTTGCAGGGCTGGATGTCACTCGATGGCGTATCCTCAGACCTCGAGCAGATCCCGCTGCCAGGCTCTCACCTAGCTGGCACGGCTGGATGTCACTCGATGGCGTCTAATCAGACCCCGAGTAGATCCCGCTGTCAGGCTCTCACCTAGCTGGCAGTGCTAGATGTCACTCGATGGAGTCTACTTAGACCCCGAGCAGATCCTATTATCAGGCTCTCAGCTAGCTGGTAGGGCTGGATGTCACTCGATGGCGTCTACTCAGGCTCCGAGTAGATCCCGTTGTTGGCGTCTACTCAGGTCCCGAGCAGATATAACGACCCGACCCTTTAGACCAAGGCCGCCCGGCCCACTAGTAGCCCATGGACCATTAGACCATGGAACACGGTGGTACAACCGGAATATACCAAGGCCTGCAGTCCGTACACCCCAACGCCTCTCTGGCCTGTTTCTCAGTAAACAACGCATTGTTGGCGTGGGGTTTCGAACCCGCAACCCTTGATAAGCAACCTTCAATAGTTCTCATCACCAACTGAGCTGCAGGTCGTACACCCCAACGCCTCTCGGGCCTGTTTCTTAGCAAACAGCGCGTTGTTGGCGCGGGGTTTCGAACCCGCAACCCTTGATAAGCAACCTTCAACAGTTCTCATCACCAACTGAGCTGCAGCTTAGTTGTTGATGAGAACTGTTGAAGGTTGCTTATCAAGTGTTGCGGGTTCGAAACCCCGCACCAACAACGCGATGTTTGCTAAGAAACAGGCTAGAGAGGCGTTGGGGTGTATGACCTGCAGGCCTTGGTATATTCCGGTTGTACCACCGTGGTCCATGGTCTAAAGGTCCATGGGCTAATGGTGGGTCGGGCGGCCTTGGTCTAAAGGGTCGGGTCGTTACAAAAAAGTGCACTTTTTTATGTAGCGGCCCAGCCTAGGGCCCGAAGCCCACTCGTGACAACACTACAGGGCTGCAGCCCAATACACCCCAATGCATCTCCCGCCTGTTTCTCAGTAAGGCGTTGGCGCTAGGTATCGAACCCACAACCCTTGATAACACACTCTTCCAACAGTGCTCATCACCAACTGAGCTGCCCCCGGTTTTTCGGTATTTATTTAATATTCCTTTGGCGTTACGTTGACGCGTTTCTGGCTTGTGCCGTTGTTTGAGTACCTTGTTAGATATTCTTAGTGGTCGTAGCCTGTTTGCAGGGTTCCCCAGCTAGCCGGAGTCTGTTTTGGAGACTCTGCTGAGCCTCATAGGGAATGCTTGTGCTTTGGTTCGGGGGGTGTTAGCCCGAGTATTTGGTCATCGAATGTTGTTTTCGACTTCGCCGTTGTTTTCGTAGCTTGAGTGTTTGGCTACGGTGCGAGTTTTTTCGAAATCCGAGATCGTCTATTTTCTCGTCATTTCGACGGTTGCTTGTTAGTGGGTAGTCATTTGTTTATACACGTTTATTTATATATTTATGCTTTTGGTTTGGAGGGTGACGTTGGCGTGCCAGCGTAGTTATGCATGCATACGTGCACGTAAGTGTGAGGCTTTATAAAAGCATGTGTGCGGGTATGTACGGGTAGGTGCGGTATATATATATTTATAAGCATAAAATTATATGTGTATAAGTATATGAAAATGATAAATGTATAGATGTATAGTGTATAAGTATATTTATAGGTGTATAGATAAATTTATATGTACTTAATTATTATTTCATTAGTTAATAGGATTGAAATTTATGCAAATATTTTTTAGTTTATCATATATAAGGTGTTGCCTTAGGTTTAGGTCTTCTCCATCCCAAACCTGGCGGCCCTGCATCTGCAGATCGAGCGGGAGAAAACAAGAAAGGGCGGAAACCTGGATGAACTCCGACCCCCGTTTCCCTGCCCAGCTAAGTCCAAAATCTCTGGTTGAGGCCGGATCCGAGCTCCTCTAGGCTAGATCGTCGTTCAGAGGTAAGCATCCTTGGTTTTCACCATCTCTTTTGTTTTCAGAATCGGTTGTGCGGGTTTGCCTTGTTTTTCTTTCTCCCCGTTCTTGATTGCCCAGATTTTTTCCAGGTTTTTCCTTTAATTTGTTGCTTGCGGTCGGCGGTTGGGAAGAGGGTACTTGGCCAAATGTTTTTTCAAAGACAAACCAAGGCAAGTGCGCCCTTCGCCCTTGTCAAAGTAATTTTAATATAGTGTCCTTGATTTTTGCTTGATTTCAGATCCACTCTCCTAGGTTTTTGCTCACCTGAAATTTTTGGTGCTAATCCTCATTTGTTTTATGTTGCGGTTTCACGGTTAGGAGTGTTAGATCTAATTTTATACCAAATGATTTATTAGCTTAAATGTTGTATTTTGGGACTTTGAGTCATGCCCGGATTCCGTTAAGGATCGTAACTTGTTCTTGTTCAAATCCCTTATTTTATTAAATTGCGATCAGAAAGAGTTTAACTTTTGTGTTCTTTTTGTTTGGCTTTGAACAATGCCCAAACCGAGTATATAGCTTGTAGCTTTGCCCTTTTCAATAAATTGTTGTAGTGTTGGATCTTGCCCAGAGTGAGTATAGTTCGAAGGCTCATGTGTTAGCTCTTGATCATTAATTTCAGTTAGAACTTGTCCAAATGATTAGGAGTAATTGTTTGTTAGAACCTCGTTCATTTCATATCTAGTTTATAGAGCGTGGTTTTTCCTTGGGTGTAAACCAAGACCAGCTCGTTTTATTATGAAGTTAATTGTTTATGTTTGCATCAAGTTAATCGTTTATGTTTGGTATCAAATTAATCGTGCGTGGATAGGTATCAAATTAATTATGTATGTCTTTGTATCAAATTGATTATGTATGTTTGAGATTTAATTAGTGGTATACTTTTGGTTCTTGAATTACTTGTATGTGCTTAATATCAAGCTATTGGTCGAGATTTAGTATCAAGCTGTCTGCAGATATTATGTGTCAAATCACTTTTTTATTGCGTGTCAAATCACTTGATTAGACAAATTTGGATGTTTAGCCCACTGGTATATATAAGGCTCTTAGGTGGGTTGCTCTAGATGGTTTGGGGTTCAGTGTGACTTCTTAGTGGTTCATGGAGCCACCAGCAAGGGTTTTCCCGAGTCACTTAGTACTGGAGTAGGATGTGATTTTGAGGTGGGTCGGACCGGTACCGCCAACCTTATTTTACTTCTTGTCTTGCTAAGACATTCTGGGCTGTTTGGTTGAGTTGGACTGATGCCACCACCACAGCACCTTGGATATATTTAGGCCTGATAGACTTGGTTGGACATGTTGCCACCAGCCTAGGCCTTTGTTACTGAATTTGTCCATCTCCAGTACTAGGTGATTCTTTCCGCTCTAGCTCTATGTTAGGAATTTATTATTTCGCTAATCCTTCTTGCAGAGATTTCTTGAAGCTTGGCTTCATCCGTGCACTTGGTGCACCCATTTTCACTCAACTTTTGATGAGTATTTTCCTTTACTTGTTTACTTTACCTCATTTAGCTTATGCTGCTAGCATTCACAATTTTGTGCCTGGTAAGCCTTATGCTATTGCTCTCTTTTTAAACCTAATTGTCTTCTTTCCTATTGATATTTGCTTTGCTGAGGTGTTTTTTTCTTTGAATGTCTCAGGTTCAGGTTTATAGCCGACTGTGCGGCTAGGTTTTTTCTGGAGCTTGCTAGTGTTATAGCTGCTGCTGTGATTTCTCTTCCTCACTCTTGAGAGGTAGTTTCTATAGACTTGTAGTACAGATATGCCTACTCACCTGTGGGTTTGTGTCAGTTGTTGACTCCCACCGGTGGTTTCTCTTTTAGATGCTTTGTACTTTGCTTATACTGTTAGATTTCCTATTTTGGAGTTTATTCAACTTGCTCTTGGGAAGATTTATGCTATGTTGTTATTTACTTTTAAACCTAGAAGCACTATTATATTTATATCTCATAATCAACATGTTTTATAAAACTCATACACTACTTTCCAAATAATGTAAAAAAATCATTTTCTTATATATGATATAAAATAAATGTAGGGTATGCATAATATAAGTTGTCCTCTGGGGACACTTATGCACCCTTTTAGGATGTCAAATGTGAATAAAGTATTTTTCGCTGTGTGTAAGTATAGTTTTAAACTGTGGACTAGATAATCCACTGAGCCAAGGGATACGGCCTTTAAAATATAACTGATTTTCCAATCATTAAACCTATGAATTTTCATAGTCTAGTTAGATGGTGTTCGCCTGAGCGTCGACAGTTATCCCCTGCTCGACGTGACATCACGACGCATGTTTTCTCATACTCTGATACTTCTTAAATTCGGAGAAAATACGGGTTGCGGGCAACCTTTTCTTGTATTAGATGTTTAACATCATATCATACACACACCGATATGTCATCAACACGTCTTGGCTGAAGCACGAACACTACACTCATAGCATAACATGAAGTATACGGGGCATATTATGTAGTATGAGATGCATAATATGTGTTTGTATATGGATCCACCATAGGAGGCAACATGTGAGGGTTATGTAGTATGGGATGCATAACCTCACCACATGAATGCGGCTAGCACGTTTTCTTTTTTCGTTGCATGGAAATGTTATGTAGTATGGGATGCATAACATTTTCATGTGTACGTCGCTCATAACATGCATTAGGGCCTTTTTAGAATGCATAGCACAATCATGCATATCATAACATTGCATAAGCACAATGTGTCAAGCTAAAGATTTGCATGATAACATACGTACACACATGGTTTTGAGTCAAAAAAAAGAATATAAATATATGCATTCATGATCTAGGAACCTGATTTAGTATGATGGTGGTGAACCATCTTAAGTTAGGCATAACATTATAATTGAAAACCTCAGAGCAAGTTGGCAGTTGAAGCAAGCACTTATGTACGTTTGACTGTACTTGTTTGTTTAGTCATGGTAGTTGAACTAGGTTCTGATTATTGTTTTGTTTATTCTTTTAGTATGACGCCTAAGCGTATAGTGACGAGGTAGACTCCCCAATCTGAGGGCGAGTCTTCTGGAGCGCAAAGCGATGCAGTTGTGGCAAGTCTGAGGCAGAGCAATGAGGCTTTATCGAGGCAGATGGTGGATGTTCAGTCTCAGATCCAGGCCTTGATATCTGTAGTGGCAGGACTAGCCCCGAGAGCGCAGGATCCTGCTGCGGGTACAACTGTTCCAGCACCTCCTGCACCTCCTGCCCCTTTGGTGCCTCCAGTTATGGTGCCCCCAGAGATGATCTTCATCTCTCAGTTCCATCGACTTTGACCTCCTACCTATGATGGGAAGGAAGATTTCATGATCTTGGATGATTGGCTGATTTCCATAGAGGAAATGTTTTACTATTCTGGAGTTTCTGATGATCAGAAGGTGATGCTTGCCGCCTACCAACTGAAGGGGTTGGCAAAGAGTTGGTGGATGAGAGAGAAGGATGGCATGGTAGGAGGATGCTCATGGGTTTCCTTCAAGGAGATATTGATGAGGAAGTTTCTACCCACAGTTGAGCGGGACAGATTGATGAACGATTTCTTGCATCTGAAGCAGAGGCAGCTCACGGTCAGCGAGTATGAGATTGAGTTCAGCAAACTCAGTCGGTTTGCCCCCAGTTTGGTGAGTTCCGAGGAAGATAGAGTGAAGCGATTCCTTGGGGGCCTGAGAAGTGATGTTCAGCAGTTAGCGGTTGCTCATGGAGCGGTGAGTTATGCTGGTGCGGTAGAAGATGCTTTGAAAGTGGAGGCCATCGAAAATGCTAAGCAAAGAGGGCAGCAGGCGAGGAATGAAAAGAGGAAGGCGATTGAAGGGAAGAGCCCCCAGGTATCCGGTGCTCCTTCAAGAAAGAGGATCAAAGAGGTATGTAGCTTCTGTGGCCGGCCGGGCCATCCCGTGGAGAAATGTTTCAAGAGGTTGGCAGCGCAGAAGGAGCAGTTTCATGCTATTCAGGGTGCTCCCAGGCAGAACGTGGTGTGTACCTTATGTAAGAAAAAGGGGCATGATGTTGCCCGCTGCTGGTTGAAAGATAAGGCATGCTATCAATGTGGACAGATGGGTCATACCAAGGCAAGGTGCCCGCAGCTCCAGTCTGTGCTCCGACCAGTTCCTCTTCAGGCTTTGCCACCGCCTCAGTCTATGAATAAAGGCAAAGAGAAGCTGAATGTGATATCATCAGAGGAGGCTCAAACTTCGACGCAAGTCATTTCAGGTTAGATTTTCTCTCTAGTCTTTATGTTTTAGCTGCAGTTTTAATTTTGCTATTATCTCCTTAAATGCGTGCGCAATTTTTTTTATATATAGGGAGTTGTAAGGTAAAGAACCGCTGGGCGCGCGTTCTCTTCGACTCAGGTGCTACCCACTCATTTGTGGCTAGGGCTTTTGTAGAGCGGTTCTAGTTGGATCTAAATCGTGTCGGTGATTCCTTTTGCGTTAAGTTCACCTCGGGTGATTCCGTGATATCGGATCAGGGCATTTAGGATTGTCCTATTATGTTGGGGGATTTTCTGGCTAAGGCAAATCTGAAGATGATCGACTTGGAGGATTTCAATGTTATCCTAGGCATGAATTGGTTGTCCCGATATGATGCGGTGATCCAGTGCAGGGGTAAGCGCTTGGATTTCAAGAAGGACAACGGTCAGCCTGAGAGTATTTATGGTGATCCGCGTCAGGTCTCTCCGGCGATTTCTGCAGTATGTGTTCAGAGGTTATTTAGTTCTGATTGTTTTGCTTGCTTAGTCTCAGTGCCGGGGACTGTTAGCAGTTTGCCGCGGTTGGATGAGATTCCTGTTGCTCGTGAGTTTTCTGATGTGTTTCCTAGCGACCTTCTCGGTCTTCCTCCTGAAAGAGATGTCAAGTTTATGATTGATTTGGAGCCGGGTACGCGTCCTATTGCTAAGGCGCCGTACCGGATGGCCCCGCGAGAGCTGGAGGAGTTGCGTACCCAGCAGGATGAGTTGTTGGAGAAGGGTTTCATAAGGCCAAGTTCGTCGCCTTGGGGTGCCCCTGTTCTCTTTGTAAAGAAGAAAGATGGGTCGATGCGCCTTTGCATCGATTATAGAGAGTTGAACAAGGTCACCATTAAGAACAGGTATCCTCTGCCTAGGATCGATGACTTGTTCGATCAGTTGCGTGGTAGCTCAGTATTTTCTAAGATTGACCTTCGATCAGGCTATCATCAGCTCAGGATCCGTGAGTCGGACATTCCATGGACTGCTTTTAAATCGAGGCATGGGCATTTCGAATTCCTGGTCATGTCATTTGGTTTGGCCAACGCGCCATCAGCATTCATGGACATGATGAACCGGGTGTTCAAGGATTTTCTGGATAAGTTTGTGGTCGTATTTATAGATGACGTTCTTATTTATTCTCGGAATGCTGTGGAGCATGATCAGCACTTGCGATTGGTTTTATCTGCTTTGAGAGACCATCAGTTATTCGCCAAGCTGAGTAAATGTGAATTCTGGTTGCCCCAGGTTTCCTTCCTGGGTCATGTGGTGAATAAATATGGCATTTCGGTTGACCGAGAAAAGATTTCTGCAGTGATGGATTGGCATAGGCCGAGCACACCCAAGGAGATTAGGAGCTTCTTGGGGTTGGCCGGCTACTATAGAAGATTCGTGGAGGGATTTTCTACATTGGCAGTGCCCTTGACTAAGCTGACGCAGAAGAATTCAGCTTTCATTTGGAGCGAGAAATGCGAGGAGGCCTTTCTAGAGCTAAAGAGCAGGTTGTGCACTGCTCCTATTTTGACATTGCCTACGGAGGGCATGGACTATGATGTGTATGTGGATGCCTCACATGTTGGGCTCGGAGGTGTGTTGATGTAGGAAGGGAAAGTGATTGCGTATGGGTCAAGGCAATTGAAGACTCATGAGAGGAATTACCCTACGCATGATCTGGAGTTCGCAGCAGTGATCTTTGCCCTGAAGCTGTGGAGACATTTACTTTATGGTGTGTAGTGCAAGATCTTCACCGATCATAAAAGCCTAAAGTATGTCTTCACCTAGAAGGAGCTGAATTTGCGCCAGCGGCGTTGGTTAGAGTATGTTGCAGATTATGAAGTGGAGATCCAGTATCATCCGAGAAAGGCTAATGTGGTGGCTGACGCCCTGAGCCGTAAGACGGAAAAGATCTTTAACCTCTCTGTTTAGCGCTTAGTGGAAGAGTTCCTCTTGATGGACATCTCGGTGGGGTGATGTGATTTGCAGGGCAGTTTGGCCGTGGCAGAGCCTTCTTTGATTTCACTTACTAGGCTACACAAGAAGGAAGATCCAGATCTTTTGAACCTGTATCTCCGAGCTGAAAGGGAAGAATTGCCAGACTTTTTATTGATGATGCGGGTACTTTGAAGTACCGTGGCAGGTTTTGCGTCCCCGCTGTCTTGGACATTCGAGTCATGTTGTGTAAGGAAAAGCATGGCTCGAGTGTTGCCTACCACCCGGGCTCAACTAAGATGTATCACGACTTGAAACAGATTGCCTGGTGGTATGACATGAAGGGGGATATAGCACGGTTTGTTTCTGAGTGTTATACCTACAAGCGAGTTAAGGCCGATCATGGAAGGTCTGGTGGCAAGTTGACTCCATTGGAGATCCCGACTTGGAAATGGGAGAGCATTTCTATGGACTTCATTACGGGCTTACCGAGGTCTCCTAGAGGTTTTGATTCTGTTTGGGTGATAGTGGACAGACTGACAAAGTTTGTTCACTTTGTGCCGTATAAGATTGATTATCAGATGAAAAAGATAGCGGAGTTGTATTTGAGCGATGTCATCCGATTGTATGGAGTTCCCGTTAGTATCATTTCATACCGAGACTCCAGATTTAATTCCCATTTCTGGAAGAGTTTACAGGAGGGTTTGGGTACATACTTGAGATATTCTACCGCATCCCACCCGCAGACTAATGGGCAGACAGAGTGAGTCAACCAGATTGTGGAAGATATGATCCACTGTTATATTCTGGACCACGGAGGAGCGTGGGATGAACGCTTGAGGCTGATGGAATTTGCATATAATAATAATTATCAGGAGAGCCTGCAAATGGCTCCTTTTGAAGCTTTGTATGGGAGGCACTGCAGAACATCGTTGTTTTGGACTGAGGCTGGTGAGAGGCCTTTGTTGGATCCTGATGCGCTCAAGGAAATGGAAGTTTCGGTGAAGCTTATTCGGGAGAAGCTTCGATTAGCTCAGGAGAGATATGAGAAGAACGCCAACCGGCGTAGATCCAATTTGGAGTTTTCAGTGGAGGATATGGTATTCTTGAAGGTGTCCCCGATGGTTGGAGTAAAGAGGTTCGGCAAGAATCATAAGTTGGACTCAAGGTATGTGGGCCCATTCAAGATAGTGGAGCGTATTGGCGTGACAGCTTATAGGTTGGATTTGTCAGCAACCTTTCCAGGTGTGCATAATGTTTTCCATGTGAGCCAGCTGCGGAAGTGCGTGCGGAACAGTAGGCAAGTGTTGGATGATGTGCCTCAGTTGGAGCCAAATTTGACTTTTTTGGAAAGGCCGGTCCGCATTCTGGATTCCCAGAATAGAGTGTTGCGGCGTAAGACCATTCCCAAGGTCAAAGTCTTATGGAGGAACCAAGAGGTGGAAAGCGCGACTTGGGAATTGGAGTGGGCAATGAGGGAGGCTCACCCTCATCTCTTTCCTTGATTTGTGCATGGTATGTTTTGCCTTATCCTTTATAGCTCTTGTTAGACTATTTCTGTTTCTTCCCCGTTAGAAGCTTGTGCATAAAGTTTCGGGGCGAAACTTTCTTTTAGGGGGAGTGTCTGTAACGCCCCCGATTTTTCGGTATTTATTTAGTATTCCTTTGGCGTTACGTTGACGCGTTTCCGGCTTGTGCCGTTGTTTGAGTACCTCGTTAGGTGTTCTTAGTGGTCGTAGCCTGTTTGCAGGATTCCTCAGCTAGTCGGAGTCTGTTTTGGAGACTCGGCTGAGCCTCTCAGGGAATGCTTGTGCTTTGGTTCGGGGGGGGGGGGTGTTAGCCCGAGTGTTTGGTCGTTGAATGTTGTTTTCGACTTCGCCGTTGTTTTCGTAGCTTGAGTGTTTAGCTACGGTGCGAGTTTTGTCGAAATCCGAGATCGTCTATTTTCGCGTCGTTTCGACGGTTGCTTGTTAGTGGGTAGTCATTTTTTTATACGCGTTTATTTATATATTTATGCTTTTGGTTTGGAGGGTGACGTTGGCGTGCCGGCGTATTTATGCACGCATGCGTGCACGTAAGTGTGAGGCTTTATAAAAGCATGTGTGCAGGTATGTGCGGGTAGGTGCGGTATATATATATATTTATAAGCGTAAAATTATATGTGTATAAGTATATGAAAAGGATAAATGTATAGGTGTATAGTGTATAAGTATATTTATAAGTGTATAGATATATTTATATGTACTTAATTATTATTTCATTAGTTAAAAGGATTGAAATTTATGCAAATATTTTTTAGTTTATCATATATAAGGTGTTGCCTTAGGTTTAGGTCTTCTCCATCCCAAACCCGGAGGCCCTGCATCTGCAGATCGATCGGGAGAAAACAAGAAAGGGCGGAAACCTGGATGAACTTCGACCGCCGTTTCCCTGCCCAGCTAAGTCCGAAATCTCTGTTTGAGGCCGGATCCGAGCTCCTCTAGGCTAGATCGTCGTTCGGAGGTAAGCATCCTTGGTTTTCACCATATCTTTTGTTTTCAGAATCGGTTGTGCAGGTTCGCCTTGTTTTTCTTTCTCCCCGTTCTTGATTGCCCAGATTTTGTCCAGGTTTTTCCTTTAATTTGTTGTTTGCGGCCGGCGGTTGGGAAGAGGGTGCTTGGCCAAATGTTTTTCAAAGACAAACCAAGGCAAGTGCGCCCTTCGCCCTTGTCAAAGTAATTTCAATATAGTGTCCTTGATTTTGCTTGATTTCAGATCTACTCTCCTAGGTTTTTGCTCACCCGAAATTTTTGGTGCTAATCCTCATTTGTTTTATGTTGTGGTTTCACGGTTAGGAGTGTTAGATCTAATTTTATACCAAATGATTTATTAGCTTAAATGTTGTATTTTGGGACTTTGAGTCATGCCCGGATTCCATTAAGGATTGTAACTTGTTCTTGTTCAAATCCCTTGTTTGCTTAAATTTCGATCGGAAAGAGTTTAGCTTTAGTGTTCTTTTTGTTTGGCTTTGAACAATGCCCAAACCGAGTATATAGCTTGTAGCTTTGCCCTTTTCAATAAATTGTTGTAGCTTTGGATCTTGCCCAGAGTGAGTATAGTTCGAAGGCTCATGTGTTAGCTCTTGATCATTAATTTCGGTTAGAACTTGTCCAAATGATTAGGAGTAATTGTTTGTTAGAACCTCGTTCATTTCATATCTAGTTTATAGAGCGTGGTTTTTCCTTGGGTGTAAACCAAGACCAACTCGTTTTATTATGAAGTTAATTGTTTATGTTTGCATCAAGTTAATCGTTTATGTTTCGTATCAAATTAATAGTGCGTGGATAGGTATCAAATTAATTATATATGTATTTGTATCAAATTGATTATGTATGTTTGAGATTTAATTAGTGGTATACGTTTGGTTCTTGAATTACTTGTATGTGCTTAATATCAAGCTATTGGTCGAGATTTAGTATCAAGCTGCCTGCAGGTATTATGTGTCAAATCACTTTTTTTTATTGCGTGTCAAATCACTTGATTAGACAAATTTGGATGTTTAGCCCACTGGTATATATAAGGCTCTTAGGTGGGTTGCTCTAGATGGTTTGGGGTTCAGTGTGACTTCTTGGTGGTTCATGGAGCCACCAGCAAGGGTTTTCCCGAGTCACTTAGTACTGGAGTAGGATGTGATTTTGAGGTGGGTCGGACAGGTACCGCCACCCTTGTTTTACTTCTTGTCTTGCTAAAACATTCTGGGATGTTTGGTTGAGTTGGACCGATGCCACCACCACAGCATCTTGGAGATATTTAGTCCTGATAGACTTGGTTGGACATGTTGCCACCAGCCTAGGCCCTTGTTACTGAATTTGTCCATCTCCAATACTAGGTGATGTTGAAATTTGTGAAGTGGAAGTGGTTGGCGGGACAGGCCGGGCGGCCTGGGCGGACAACATTGGCGGACTAGGCGGACTGGGCGGACTGTTGTGTGCGGCCTGGTGGAAAGTCTAGTGGAAGCCGGCTGTTCTTCTGAGCGGGTTATATGCAAGTAGTCCGCGGACTATGCGGCCTGGTATCTGCGGAATAAGGTGTTGGCTGTTTGGTTTCGCCAAGGAGCGGCCAGAGCTGATAGAGGCTTGCGGACTGGTGCTTTGCTCAGTGGCTGCATTGCAAGCTTGTGCTATTTGGCGGTTTGGCTCATGTCCGCGGGAAGCTTGCGAACTAGTGTGTCCGCGGTGTGGGCTGTTGCGGACTGGGCTTAGAGCTTGGCTGAGGCCTTGTCGAGCTCTGGTGTTACAGCAGGTGCCTTGCTGTGGAGGTCATTGGCGGACTGGTGTGTGGAGTCCGGGAGATGGCTGCTGCGTTGGGCAGGTGTGCGAGTGGCTGGCGGACTGCTGGCGGTCTGTGCTAGGGTGTTTGGCGGACAAGAGTTTATGTCCGCCATGCTCGCATTAGCCTTTGATGGTTTTGGACTTGGTCACACTCTGTGCCAAGACCATGGTGTCCGCCGTATCCGCCAAGTCCGTTGTTGACCAGGCGGACTTGCTATTTACCTTTGGTCGTGGACTTATGGCGGATTGAGGCTTGAGTCTTGCGGACTGCCTCGGGTTTGTGCGGACAGCTATTGAAGGGGGTTGCTGTCCTGCAGTGGTTGGAGGCTTTGCGGGCTGATGCCTTGTCCGCATAGCTTAGGCGGACTGAAGTGGGTTCGCCAACGTTGTCTTACTCCTGGCTATTTTCCTTGGTATCCGGCTAGGTTCTTGCGGACTCGGCGGACGGTGTTTTGCTATCGCGCGGGCTAGGACGGTGTCGCTATCTCTAGGGCGGTGACCACACTCATCACCTCGCCTATAAATAGGACTCCCCTGGCACATCTACAGTAACTTGAGTGAACAGTAAGTTGGGTTGGGCAAGGGGCTGCGGTCTCAGTTTGTCTGTCCGCGCGGATTGATTCAGGGCCGACGGTTTGCTGTGTGCAGGTCGCGCGGGTAGCTTCAAGGAGCCAGGAGTTTGGCTTTGACTTCGGTCAAGTACTTGGAAGTTGTGCGGTCTCTGCGGATTCAGTAGGAGGTCGCTCTGCGGCTTGTCAACTCTATTTCAACTTTGCCAGCTTCAATAACCTGTCCGCCAGCTTCAGGCGGGTAGGGGGTGTTCCTCAGTTCAGCTTCAGCAGGAGACGAATAACGGTGTGTCCGCGCGGCCTCGCGGCTTCGGCAGACTCCGTGGCTATTCGGCGGATTGCAGCTTTGTTCGGACGGTCTCGGCGACCTCGGCGGTCTCGGCGGACTCCGATGCTGTCCGCCCGACTTGGGTTTTGGTGCTTTCTGTTTACAGCTGTTTTTACTCGCGAAATCATGTCTCGCTATGTATGCCTCGTGTTGTAAAGAAGTGAATGTATAAAAGATCTGCTTGTGCTTCCATTGTTTGTTGGGATTAACTTTGTTCCTTGGTTTTCCGCTGGTTCAACGTGAGAACTGGGTAGTGCCAAAGATATTAATTTGGCGTTTGGGCTACCTTGCTAACCACGTTGAGAAAATTTTAACATGGTATCAAAGCGAGGTTCAGTTGCGTGAGCGCTAGTCAACCAGTGTTGTTACTCAGTGATTGAGTGGTGTTCAACCTGTGTTGTTGCTCGAAGCTTATGAAAGGTTGCCAACAGGTGTTGCAATGGAAGGGAGCTTTGCAAGGGGTCTTGGCATTGAACTCTTAACGCCGACTAATTTCAAGAAGTGGAAGTCGTGCATGAAGAGTTATCTTCTTGGTGAGGAGCTGTGGGAAGTCGTCGGTGGTGACGATAGACAGGAAGTGACTGTTGGGTTCGGTACTCCTGAGCAGGTTAGGCTCTGGAGGAAAACAAATGCTAAGGCGGAGTTTATCCTCAAGAGGGCCGTGTCTACGGAACTGTTTGATCATATCGTTGGATGTGGGTCAGCTGCTGATATTTGGACAACCATTGATGAGTTGTTCAATAGGAATAATGTGGCGCGGCTTCAGTTTCTGGAGAATGAGTTGGCCAGGGCAACTCAGGGAGACCTTTCCATCTCGAAGTACTTCTTAAAGATGAAGAGCTTGTGTTCTGAGCTGTCGGCACTAGATCCTGATGAGCCTATCTCTGAGGCTAAGATGAAAAGGCACATAATCCGCGGCTTGCGGAAGGAGTATGTGGCCTTTGTGACATCTGTTCAAGGATGGGCTACTCAACCGTCTTTGTTGTAGCGAGGAGGGTGAAGAACTTGTATGTTCTTGCCACCAACTCTTATGTTGATCGTATGAGTGCCAATGATAGCGCTGCTATCTGGCATGAGAGGCTGGGGCATGTTGGCATGGACAAGCTGAAGGCGATGGCTAGTAGAAGTTTGGTGAAGGGGTTGCCTAAGTTGTCTTCCTTTGGTGACAGGCATGTTTGCGCGGGCTGTCAATACGGTAAGGCACATCGTCTTCCGTTTGATAAATCACAAACAAGGAGCAAGAAACTATTGGAGTGCATTCATGGCGACTTGATGGGACCGACGGTTACTGTCAGCCTTGGTGGAAGCAGATACATGCTTGTCTTGGTTGATGACTACTCAAGGTATACTTGGGTGTACTTCTTAAAGGAGAAGTTGGAAGCCTTCCGTTTGTTTGTGGAGTTTAAGGAGTTGGTAGAAGGCCGGCTTGGCTTGCGGATTAAGAAGCTTAGAACTGATAACGGGGGTGAGTTTGTGTCCTCCGAGTTTTCTAACTTCTGCAGGAAGCACGGGATCCAACGAGAGCTTACTTGTGCTCACACTCCACAACAAAATGGGGTAGCGGAGCGGAAGATCCATCATTTGACGGAGACCTGCAAATGTTGGCTTCATGCGAAAGATATCCCAAGGTCCTTTTGGGCGGAGTGGATGTCTTGTGCTGCTTATGTCATCAACCGGATGCCACTCAGCCCTATCAACATGAAGACTCCTATTGAGCTGTTGTTGTAGGAGAAGCCGATTGTGGGACACCTTTGGGTGTTCGGTTCAACGTGCTACGTGCATGTCCCGGATGCTTCACGGACTAAGCTGGATGCGAAGGCAAGGAAGCTTGTCTTTATTGGCTATGATGAGAGAAGAAGGGATGGAAATGCATGGACCCTATGACGAAGAAGTTCGTGGTGTCCAGAGACGTTGTCTTTGACGAGCTGACGTCATATGGAGGTGCCTCGGTTGAGCTAACCAGAAGTAGCAAGGTTGATGAAGCACCGGTGGTGGCTGTTGAAGGCTTGGAAGAGGAGCTTGCTGTTTCACCAGCAGCTCCTGTTGCTTCTAACTCCGAGGCTGAGCCTTCTAGGTCAGGAAGCAGGGGGAGCACTGCTCAATGCTTGCCCCAGGTAAGAGTTGAGCCCGAAAAAGCAACGGAAGCAGTGAGCAAGGAGCCGACCCTTCGGAGATCGAAGAAGGTTGTTAAGCCACCGGCTCGGTACTGTGATGGGAATGCAGTGAGCTTTGTCTCATGTTTCTTTGCAGGTCCTCCGGATGAGCGAGAGCTTGCAAACTTCAACGAGGCCACTGGAGTGAAGGAGTGGGAAGGTGTCATGAAAGAAGAGATTGATGCTCTGAAAAAGAATGAAACCTGGGATCTTGTGCCCAAGGTTGATGGAATTACTCCAGTTACTTGCAAGTGGGTGTATAAGTTGAAGCAGAAGGCTGATGGGAGCATTGATAGGTTTAAAGCTCGCCTGGTCGCTAAAGGATTCTCACAGCAGTATGGAGAAGACTATGAGGAGACATTCAGTCCAGTTGCGAAAATGACTTCAGTAAGAGTGGTGATCGCCTTGGCTGCTAGCAAGGGATGGAGGTTGTGGCAACTCGATGTGAAGAATGCCTTTCTTTACGGAGAGATTGACAAGGACATCTTCATGGATCAGCCGCTTGGTTTTGTCTCTGAAAAGCATCTGGACTATGTCTGCAAACTCAGGAAGGCTCTCTATGGGTTGAAGCAAGCTCCTAGAGCATGGTATGGGAAGATTGCAGAGCACTTGCAATTCTGTGGATACTTTGCTTCCAACTCGGATTCAAGCTTGTTCGTCAAGAAGAAGGGGGAGCTACAAGTCTTGGTTCTGCTGTATGTGGATGACATGATCATCACAGGAAATTCGGAGGGTTAAGTAGCAAGGCTCAGGGTAGAGCTTGCTATACGCTTCGAGATGAAAGACTTGGGAGAGTTGCATCACTTTCTCGGTCTTAAAGTGGAGAGGAAGGAGTGTGGGGTTCTCATTTGACAGAAAGGGTATGCTGATCGCATTGTGAAGCGGTTCGGCATGGGCGAAGGGAAGAAGTGCTCTACTCCACTAGAACCTGGGCTGAAGCTTCGACGAGATGAGGGAAGGCTTCTTCATGATACCTTGGTGTTCAGGGCTCTTGTTAGGAGCTTGATTTACCTGACGATTACAAGGCCAAACACTTGCTTATGCTGTTGGCCAAGTAAGTCGGTATATGGCTGAAGCAAGGCAATCTCATCTAGTGGCAGCGAAGGGTATTCTGAAGTATGTCAAGGTGACTTCTAACATGGGACTCCTCTATGGAAGGGACTCAGAGTTTGTGTTGCTTGGGTACACAGATGCTGACTATGGCGGTTATTCGGATGATCGAAGGTCTACTTCAGGTTATGTGTTCACCTGCGGTTCAGCTAGCATCTCATGGTGTAGCAAGAAGCAAGACTCGGTGTCAGTCTCAACTACAGAGGCAGAGTATAAGGCTTCGGCCTCGGCTGCTCGGGAAGCCATCTGGTTGAGGCGGCTTATAGAGGATGTTCATGAAGAAGTGCAAGGGCCGACTTTACTCCGGGGTGACAATGAGAGTTCTCTCAAACTGGTTAACAATCCAGTGTGTCACGCCAGGACCAAGCATATAGAGATTGATCACCATTTCATCAGGGAGAAGGTGTTGGAGGGATCTCTGTTGGTCGGGCATGTTCGGAGTGAAGATAATCTTGCTGACATCTTCACGAAGCCACTGTCGAAGGGGCCCTTTGAGCGCTTGCGCAGCTTGCTGGGTTTTGTCACCACTTCCCACTTCAAGGGGGAGTGTTGAAATTTGTGAAGTGGAAGTGGTTGACGGGACATGCCGGGCGGCCTGGGCGGACAGCATTGGCGGACTAGGCGGACTGGGCGGACTGTTGTGTGCGGCCTGGTGGAAAGTCTAGTGGAAGCCAGCTGTTCTTCTGAGCGGGTTATATGCAAGTAGTCTACGGACTATGCGGCCTGGTATCTGCGGAATAAGGTGTTGGCTGTTTGGTTTCGCCAAGGAGCGGCCTGAGCGAATAGAGGCTTGCGGACAGGTACTTTGCTCAGTGGCCGTATTGCAAGCTTGTGCTGTTTGGCGGTTTGGCTCATGTCCGCGGGAAGCTTGCGGACTAGTGTGTCCGCGGTGTGGGCTGTTGCGGACTGGGCTTAGAGCTTGGCTGAGGCCTTGTCGAGCTCTGGTGTTACAGCAGGTGCCTTGCTGTGGAGGTCGTTGGCGGACTGGTGTGTGGAGTCCGGGAGATGGCTGCTGCGTTGGGCAGGTGTGCGAGTGGCTGGCGGACTGCTGGCGGTCTGTGCTAGGGTGTTTGGCGGACGAGAGTTTATGTCCGCCATGCTCGCATTAGCCTTTGATGGTTTTGGACTTGGTCACACTCTGTGCCAAGACCATGGTGTCCGCCGTATCCGCCAAGTCCACTGTTGACCGGGCGGACTTGCTATCTGCCTTTGGTCGTGGACTTGTGGCGGATTGAGGCTTGAGTCTTGCGGAATGCCTCGGGTTTGTGTGGACAGCTATTGAATGGGGTTGTTGTCCTGCAGTGGTTGGTGGCTTTGCGGGCTGATGCCTTGTCCGTATAGCTTAGGCGAACTGAAGTGGGTTAGCCAACGTTGTCTTGCTCCTGACCGTTTTCCTTGGTATCCGGCTAGGTCCTTGCGGACTCGGCGGACGGTGTTTTGCTATCGCGCGGGCTAGGGCGATGTCGCTATCTCTAGGGCGGTGACCACACTCATCACCTCGCCTATAAATAGGACCCCCTGGCACATCTACAGTAACTTGAGTGAACAGTAAGTTGGGTTGGGCAAGGGGCTGCGATCTCAGTTTGTCTGTCCGCGCGGATTGATTCAGGGCTGACGGTTTGCTGTGTGCAGGTCGCGCGGGTAGCTTCAAAGAGCCAGGAGTTTGGCTTTGACTTCGGTCAAGTACTTGGAAGTTGTGCGGTCTCTGCAGATTCAGCAGGAGGTCGCTCTGCGACTTGTCAACTCTATTTCAACTTTGTCAGCTTCAATAACCTGTCCGCCGGCTTCAGGCGGGTAGGGGGTGTTCCTCAGTTCAGCTTCAGCAGGAGACGAATAACGGTGTGTCTGCGCGGCCTCGCGGCTTCGGCGGACTCCGTGGCTATTCGGCGGATTGCAGCTTTGTTCGGGCGGTCTCGGCGACCTCGGCGATCTCGACGGACTCCGGTGCTGTCCGCCCGGCTTTGGTTTTGGTGCTTTCTGTTTACAGCTGTTTTTACTAGCGAAATCATGTCTCGCTATGTATGCCTCGTGTTGTAAAGAAGTGAATGTATAAAAGATCTGCTTGTGCTTCCATTGTTTGTTGGGATTAACCTTGTTACTTGGTTTTCCGCTGGTTCAACGTGAGAACTGGGTAGTGCCGAAGATATTAATTTGGCGTTTGGGCTACCTTGCTGACCACGTTGAGAAAATTTTAACAGGTGATTCTTTCCGCTCTAGCTCTATGTTAGGAATTTATTATTTCGCTAATCCTTTTTGCAGAGATTTCTTGAAGCTTGGCTTCATCCGTGCACTTGGTGCACCCCTTTTCACTCAACTTTTGATGAGTATTTTCCTATACCTATTTACTTTACCTCATTTAGCTTATGTTGTTAGCATTCACAATGTTGGGCCTGGTAAGCCTTATGCTAATGCTCTCTTTTTTAACCTAATTGTTTTCTTTCCTATTGATAATTACTTTGCTGAGGTGTTCTTTTCTTTGAATGCCTCAGGTTCAGGTTTATACCCGACTATGCGGCTAGGTTTCTTCTAGAGCTTGCTAGTGCTATAGCTGTTGCTGTGATTTTCTCTTCCTCACTCTTGGGAGGTAGTTTCTATAGACTTGTAGTACAGATATGCCTACTCACCAGTGGGTTTGTGTCAGTTGTTGACACCCACTGGTGGTTTCTCTTTTAGGTGCTTTGTACTTTGCTTATACTGCTAGATTTCCTGTTTTGGAGTTTATTCAACTTGCTCTTGGGAAGATTTATGCTAGGTTGTTAGTTACTTTTAAACCTAGAAGCACTATTATATTTATATTTCATGATCAGCATGTTTTATAAAACTCATACACTACTTTCCAAATAACGTAAAAAGATCGTTTTCTTATATATGATATAAAATAAATGTAGGGTATGCATAGCATAAGATATCCTCTGGGGACACTTATGCACTCTTTTAGGATGTCAAATGTGAATAAAGTATTTTCTGCTGCGTATAAGTATAGTTTTAAACTGTGGACTAGATGATCCACTGAGCCGAGGGATACGGCCTTTAAAATATTACTGATTTTCCAATCATTAAACCTATGAATTTTCATAGTCTAGTTAGATGGTGTTCGCATGAGCGTCGACAGTTCTCCCCTGCTCGACGTGGCATCACGACGCGTGTTTTATCATACTCTGATACTTCTTAAATTCGGAGAAAATGCGGGTTGGGACAGCAGATTCCGCTTTCAGGCTCTCACCTAGCTGGCAGGGCTGGATGTCACTTGATGGCGTCAACTCAGACGCCGAGCAGATCCCGCTGCCAGGCTCTTACCTAGCTGGCAGTGCTGGATGTCACTCGATGACGTTAACTCAGGCCCCGAGCAGATCCCGCTGTCAGGCTCTCACCTAGCTGGCAAGGCTGGATGTCACTCGATGACGTCAACTCAGGCCTCGAGCAGATCCCGCTGTCAGGCTCTCACATAGCTGGCATCGCTGGATGTCACTCGATGACGTCAACTCAGGCCCCGAGCAGATCCCGCTGTCAGGCTCTCACATAGCCGGCAGTGCTGGATATCACTCGATGACGTCAACTCAGGCCCCGAGAAGATCCCGCTGTCAGGCTCTTACCTAGGTCACATGGCTGGATGTCACTCGATGGCCACTACTCAGACCTCGAGCAGATCCCGCTGTCAGACTCTCACCTAGATGGCAGGGCCGGGTGTCACTCGTAGGAGCCTGCTCCAGCTCCCCACTAGCTGGCAGGGCAGGTCTTGATCGACAAAGCGATGTTAGAAGTTGGGGGCTCATGCATCCGAATGACCTAGGCAGAAATTGTAAAGTTAACGAAATGGGTCCAACGTAATCGCTCGACATCCAAGATAACGACCAAGGCGGCGAGAACCCAGGCCGCATCGCGTTAGGGTCAGCTCGCACGGAACTCGGCGCCCGGGTGCGAGCCGAGTCGTCTCGTCTCTTCTAGCAAGCAAGCGGCACGGAGGATCTAGACTAAGGAGGCGGGTCGCCACTCGTGGGTCGGCAAACTAAGCCCCGATGATTCCTAAGTTAATTCCTTGTGGGACGCGCGAACTCACTGACAGGATGCAGAATAAGAAACTTCGAGCGAGAGAATCAAAACAAGCCTCGAATACGAAATGGAAGAAAATCCACTTTGCAAAGAAGAAACATTACAGGCAGCAATAACAAATATACATGCAAGAGGTGAGGAAAGAACAGTCCATTGATGAACAAAAATACATGATCGGGACTCAGCCCGCGTTTACACTTTAACAAAAGCGTACATAAGAGGCGAGGCATGGGAATTCGGCGAGGCAAGCTCTCGGGCAACAAGCCCTAGAGAGGCTGATAGGACCTGACTCCCGGCTTGGGTACCAGTAAGAACAATGCCGGTACCACGCCGCTCGCAGAAAGCCCCGCGCCCTCGCTCTTGATAAGATTGGTCCGCTGTAGAGTCTAGAGGGTATACTTTGCCATGCAGGCAACATTCTTCTGCATCATATCCTCCAGCTCGTACTCGGTGTAGTGCGCGAGCTGGAAGCCGCTGCTAGAGGGCGGCGGGGCAATCGCTGTGACCACCAGCTCTCGCACCCGCGCCTGTAGCGCTTCTTTCTCTTCCTCCAAGGCGGCGACGGCAGCATCAGCGGCGTCCGCCCTCTCTCTCTCTCTGTCGCTCCGCCTCCTCCTGGGCGAGGCGGCGAGCCTCCTCCTTCTCGTCCACCAACCTCTTGAGCGAGGGGGCATTCTTCTCCATTTAAGTGCACCGTCGACAGATCATATGGGCCAACTCCAAGCTGCGGAGCTGATCCCACGCACTCTCGTGGATCAGCACCAGCGTGGCCTCCTCGTCGTAGATGGAGGCATCCTCCCGCGAGTAGAGGTCGAACGAGAAGTTGTAGGCCTCCCCGTTGATGGTTTCCTGCTCCAGACAGCTCTGTAGCATTGTGGAGATGATCACTCGGTTCGACTCCTTGTCCCACAGCAGGAGGGAGACGCCGAGCTCATCTAGGCACTTCTCGCCGTAGCCGAAGTTGCGGTGCCCTCTCGGCACCGGCTTCTCGGCGGACCGCGCCTCTTCTTGCGGCCCGGAGGTGCCAGCCGCCTCGCTAGGGGCGCCGCTGGCCGAAGCCGTCGCAGGGGCGGGGTCCTTGGTCGGATGGGTCGCCGAGGCCTTGCCTTATCTTTGGGCCGCGGTAGGCGTATCG
Organism: Platanthera guangdongensis; assembly: GCA_039583875.1. NCBI lineage: Eukaryota > Viridiplantae > Streptophyta > Magnoliopsida > Asparagales > Orchidaceae > Platanthera > Platanthera guangdongensis. The sequence goes on from CM077152.1 coordinate 168,531,648, forward strand.
CCCATGGCCTTCGCCTTTTTGGGTGGCGGTGGTGGCCGTGGCGGTTGTTCGCGGCTGGGCCGCTTCTAGGCGGCAGATGTCGGGGTCCCGCGGTGTGCGGTGGCTGCGGCTTCAACGCGGGCGAGCTCGCTGGAGGCGAGCCGCGCGCTCTCGTAAGGAGGGTGCAGAGGGATGCCCCGCTCGCCTGCAAGAGGAAAGTTTAAGCAGAAAAAATTATCAAAGAAGAAAGGAGATGCGCGAGTAACTTACCTCCCCCGAGCGGGACAGGGGCGAGGTTGTCCAGATTCTGGCGCACGAAGGCGACCTCAAAGTTCTTCCCGGCAAAAAACTCGTACAACTCTGCTTCATGGCCCCCCATACTAGGGGGCGGTAGCTCGCCTCGCTAAGCTGGACCGGCGAGAAGGGGACGTTGTCGAAGTCCCCCTTGACGAACATGAATTTCTTTAGCCAATTGTGGCTCTTGTTGACGGTCTCCCGCACCTTGAAGTGCCCACTGGAGAAGTATGCATTCCCGTCCTTGTTCGTCCAGTCATCCTGGTTACCCAATCATACTTATGTCAACTGATATAAATACCACTACTACTGTTTTGTTGTCTTTGAGAGATGAGAGTGGTTTGAGACAAATCAATGTAGTTGAATCACAATATGCAACAACAACACGTAAGGAGTTCTCCTTAGGTTGCTAATGCTGGGTAATTTGTATCACTATAACTCGGTTTTGTTACATTGTTAACATATTAGCTCACCATAGCTATTACAATCTCCACGACTTGATCTGACTCTATATCCACCCTATCTACGAAGAACTGTGAATCAATGACAAATCTGTTTGATCCACAGATGAGGCTGGAACATAGGTACTTACTGACTTACTGTCTTAGGAGCTTTCTTGAGTATCCTAATCCTAGAGAAAATATATCTCATATCTGTAATACTAACATCACTTGCCATAACTTGGGCTGCATATTTTTCAAAGTCTTGGTGAGTGCTAAATATGAATAAAAAATAAGCACAACTGATTTTGTTGCACTTGCATCTACATGTCAGGAAGTTTGTCCGACACATGCATCAACGAGTTAAAATCTTTCCACAATTTACACTAACTAAAATGCATTGTCAAAGTTTTGCCACTAGAAATGAGCCACAAATTTCTGAAGAACGAATCTTTAGTCATATTGTAACTACCACCATAGATCTTTTCTAGATAATCCCATACAGATATATATAAGATGCATTATCAAAGATTTATCACTAGAGGCATATTTCTGAAAAATAATGAAGTCTTTAGTCATATTGTAACTACCACCTTAGATAATTTGTAGATAATCCCATACAAATGTATATGTATAACTCATACTAAAAACAATATATAAATCCACTACACTCAACTTGAATGTGTATGCTCTATCTTTTTCTTCTGAGCAACATTGTCTTTGGAATTTACTAACCCTTCAGGTGGTGGCTCATTCTGTGACTCTATGCAACAAAACTATATCCAAAAAGTATCATCTGCAAGCTTACTTGATGTGATTTTGTTCATTGTGATTTGATATCCTATTTTGTGTTTGTTGAAATCGAAATATTGGTCTCCGTGGAGTTCACCCTTGGGGAAGGGGTGATCACACACTTATTTCTCTCTCACAAACCAAACGACCAAAGACTTAGAATAGGGAGCAGACCTAAGGCTCCACCATGAAGGTCCCACCACACACCCGGAAGATCTTAGAGCCCTTCCCCTTCTTACCCAAGTGTTGAAGCTAAGGATACCTCAGAATGCATAAGAAGACTGAGGCACAAGTAAGCATGTCTTCTGAGATATCCCTTGGGCCTTATTTATAAATTTCTGAAAATGGTCTGTAAATAGCTGACCTCTGCTGTTTTGAACAACTATATGCAGTCCAACAGGGGGTAAAATAGTAAAGATACATAACAAAAAAACTGGCCAAGTGGCCCTCTAAAACCTCCACTCGCCTGGGCCGGCGAGTGCTCGATGGAGCTGGCACTCGCCGCCTCCACTTACCTGGGGCGGCAAGTGCTCGATGGAGCAGGCACTCGCCGCCTCCCTACGGCCCTAGGCGAGTGCGGGCCAGAAACTCCCACTCGCCAAAAGGTGCGAGTGCTGCGCAAGCCGGGCATTCGCCTCCTCAGCACCCCACTACGGGTCCAGCTTTACTCACCACCTAAGGACAAAAGGTGTCAACTGCGAGGGCTTTAGTCAACGCCAAGGAGAGAAGGCGTTGAGTGTCTAGGCCTCACTCAACGCCAAGGAGAGGAATTGAGTGATTGAGCCTCACTCAATGCCAAGGAGAGGAGGCGTTGAGTGTTTGGGGGCGGTGAGTGCTCGGTGAGGCTGGCACTCGCTGCCCCCTATGCGCCTGGGAGAGTACTGAACTTGGCCTACCTCCACTCGCCTGCTACTTGCCAAGCCTATGGGACGAGTGCGAGCCGACCAGCTCAACTCGCCCCTCATTTTCTCCACCCCGCCAGGGCGAGCTGAGGAGTCCGCTGAGCTCTCGCCTCCTCCGGGATCGCCTGGGACTTGGACTGCTGACTTAAATCGCCCACTACTCGCTGGATATATGGTTGTACACAATCCCCGCTCTTTGTGAGGTTGGCACAAGCTCGGAAAGAATCATCCAAATCCGCTATATTTGGTGAGTGCGATAGGAGAGGGAGAATCTATTGGTGGGACCCACCGACGGCTATATATATACGTATGCATACCCGGGTGGCCTTTGTCATTCCCTTTGCTTTAACCTTGCTGAGATGCCTATCCCCAAATAGATCCAAGAGAGGCTGGTCCGGGCTCGCGAGCTCAGCACAGCTCGCGTCGCTAGCTTGACCGACACGTCCCCCAGAACTTTACCTGGCAGCTTGACAAAATCTAGCCCTGCCAACAAGACCAAGCCATTTCCCGAGGTAGCCAAATCCATTTACCTCAATCTGAAAACTACCCTGGACAACAGGGCTGCTTCCTCTACCCGGCTCACCCCTGAGCAAAAGGGTAAAGAGATCATCGAAATTCCCGCCGACCCAGTCATTCAGCTGACTGACGGCAAAGACTCCACGCTGCGAGTAAATACCCCTCATGATAATTCACAGCCTCGAATCCCGGACACTCGCCTGCAAGACAAGTCGCCCCCCTTTGGGACTATGGGACTGGACTCGCAGAAGCCGAAGTCGCCGACTTGTATACCTTCTCGGCAACCTTCTCCCGCTCCTGCACTTGTGGGGGGAGGCGCCAGAGTCATCCCAGTCCCAAGCTTCAACCTCCTTTCCCAAAAAACTCAACGACCGGGTCGCAGCAAGAACATGGGCTTTCCCCCTCTCCGCACCTCCCGGGGGGAGCCGAGCTCGCCTGGTGGGTTTTTACTTCCATCTATCTGTTCCATTAAATTCTTTTTTAGCACTCGCCTTTCACATTTTATGTTGACTGTTTGCCTTTGCAGGTCTTCCCAGTCAGTCTGAGGCTGGCGGATCTTCATGTGCAAACAGAAAACAAATAGGCCGAAAATTTGGAATAACAAATTTTATTATCCAAAAAAGTGTGTATTACAAAGGTATAACCTCCCTTTTATAGAATGGAGGAGATGAGAGAGATTACAAATAAGCAATGTGAGACTAAATAATTAAGTATATGCGGCTTTACAAATAAACAAACCGAACAAGTCACGTGGTTAGACAAGCAGGCTAACCGGTCGATAACCACCAGAAGGAGAGAACAAGCTGCCACAGAGAACAAGCTGCCACAGGAGACAGCTAGACCGTCGGTCTCCAAGTCGCCTGAGACAAACCGCCAAACCGCTAGGATACCAAACAACAACAGCCCGGTAGACAAGCCGCTGAGATAAACTGCCAGACCGCCCGGCCTCCGAACAGCAACAGACCGCCCGGCCTCCATACTGCAACACTCCCCCTCAAGCTGGAGCATAGATATCAATCATGCCCAGCTCGTCGTAAATGTGAAAAAAGGAAGCGGATGTTGGATCTTGCGGCGCCCATAGAGGGGGGGGGGGTGAATAAGGGTTCTTTTAATTTTTCTCAAAAATTAAATAAGATGAATAACAACAATATAATTGAATAGTGCAAATGTATACTAGCAAAAAACAATAATGATATATTTCAAAAGAGATAAATTGAATACAAAGTGTCTCTATAGAGCTAGAGACAAAGGCTCATGAAATAAATAATTTGCTAGTGTTTTCGCCGGTTCTTCTACCAAGAACCAGCAGGCTAAAGCGTATCTCTTCCTAGATCTTGCTACTAGCCTCCCCTAGATCTAACCACGATTTAGACGCTGCACATAAGGCAACGATTTCTCTCTAACCCACACAAGGACTTGGACGCCACTCACAAGGCGGCGATTCTCTTCTAAGACACACAAGGACCTAGACGCCATGCACAAGACAGCGATTTCTTTACCGATTACAATGAGAAAGTAAAAGAAAAGAACAAAAACAAATTGAACACTTTAGGCTAGACACTCCCTTCAAACAATGCACTGAAGATGCCGACGAATCCTTGCTAGAGATGCTTTGAATGCTTCGCACGTGCCGTCAATCTTTCGCGCTTTTGGCCTTCTTGAGAGTATGGAGTATCTCTGAGTTCTGGAGCTCTCTGAAACGTCAATGCAGGAAAATACACTCCAGGTAACGAAATTCATGATTTCCTCAGAAAATGAAAGGTTTTTATATTCTGGCGCTATCGCCGGGCAATACTGGGTATTGCCATATGGAGATATCGGTAACCGCTGCCACGTGTCCCACGAACTCATCATTGTCGTATCGCATAAACGTTGAGTGCCGAATCGTACACTATCGCCGAGCGATACCGGTTATCGCCGTCTGGAGATAGCGAAATAACGGAAGCCACGATTTCATCGAGCGTCGAGCGGAAATGCGTCGAGTAGCGTTATCACCTGTTGGCGATACCCAATATTGTCTGGCGATATCTCCCATGTTCAATTTTAACCCGATTCAGCACCAAAAAGATATTAGCTATAGACCTGTGTTATCTGCATCCCAAAAACATCCAAATATCAAATACAAACATGATTTGTTATTAGCAAACTAGGAAGCGTGGAATGCATGCTCCAACAATCTCCCCCTTTTGATAATAACAAATCTATTATGAAAGAAATCATGAATGTTAAAAAGGTCCACCCAATTTGAGTATCAAGACGAAGCATGTGTATGTGCACAAATTGCTCCTGGATGAAACATGTGATCTCCCCTAAATGGAAGCATAGGGAAATTCGTGTATTTTAATTAAAGATGTGAAAAAAAAGTTTTCCAAGTGTGCACAAAAAAAGGATATGAACCGACTTCGGTGAATGATTTCTTTTGTAAGGTTTCTCCCCCTTTGGTATTATCAAAAGATAGGTAAAAGTTCGGTGGAAGCAAAAGAAGGAAAAACACAAAAAAGTGACTCATAGAGGATAGGTGAGCAATGTAGAATAAATAAAATGAGTAAACAGTAACTTTGGCAACGTTCAACAAACTATATCACAAACACATACACTAGTGAATAGTTTTTGTGAAACAGTTCTCAGTCCAATTCTCATAAGAAGAACGTTTAGATAGGATAATGTTGTGTACATGTGAGGTGTTGTCGGAAATACCTATGCATAGTCTTACAAAAAAACATTAACACGAGAATGTTAAAAAACAACATAACATAGAGGTAGACATGCGGAGCTATACTCGTACACAAGAGTTCAGAGCACACAGGAAAGAAATTATTCATGTAAAGATTTGCACAAGACACTTTACAATTCTTGTCAAGGTGCTCAACCTCACAATGCTTATGAAAACTTATCAGGAGGGTAAGTAGTGCTTGGTGGAGGTTCCTTGTCAGCCCTGTAGTATTTGAGTGTTTTCTTTTTTTGTGTGTGAAATAATCACCAAAGGTTTGCACTTTTGGGATGATACACTTTTGTTACTCACATGTTGTTTTTTTTGCTTTAGCTGAACAAAGGAGTCCGAATTCACTTATGAGAGCATACATAATAATTTAATAGTATGGTGCACTGTACCAAACTCGAATAAAGTAGAAGCAGAAAACATGCATCACTAGTGGTTATGGTAAAACATTCACAATTCACATTTTGTAAGATGGATGCATACGAAGATTTGCACAACTGTGAGTGAAATAATATTATCATAACTAAAAGATTTCTCATACTTAGAGGCATGTGGAAACAATTTCACGAGTTTAAGAACACTAGTACTGAAATATAAAGAACGGATATAAGAGTGGTGAACTAGAGAACCAAGTCAGTATAAAACTCAAAAAAACATTACACCTGGCCTAAATCTGAGTCAGGAAGACAATTTGAAGATACAACAAAAAGTCACTATTGTCGGGCGGTACCGGGTAGCGCCGATGGGCGATAGTGGTAAAAGTATAAAAACGGGCTCATTCAGTCAAAGGCATAAAACAAACCCTTTTTCCTGAAGATAGATCGCGGAAGGCGGAGCAGAAGTCGGCGAAACCCTAACACCTAGGTATTAAACTTGGATTTTGGCTTTAATTCTTTGGATTTTTATGGTTCTAATTAGTAGGATAGTGTAACATGTAATCCTAGATGAGAAATTTCCTGGTTTTAAAGTGTTTAGATTGTGTGTGTGGATCATAAGAAACTAGGTTTGTTTAAGTGAAAAATGTGTATAGTTTCTTGAATCTAAGAAGTTGTAAGAGGATTTGGAGTAAAAGAACGTTCAGATATGGTATTTGGGATGAAGGAGGAAACCAGATCTGTAGTCGGAAATGGAGGAAAACCATTTTCCACTACCGCCCGACGATAGTGGGTGTTGCCGAAGGGCGATATCCAAAAAAAAAATTTGTTGCTAAAAAAACAATTTGATATGCAGGAATGACTTCCAGTTCCAAAGCACGAAGAAGCACAGGGAGTGACTCATATTCGTCATATCAAACATTTCCTGGAATAGAGAACGCTAACATAGGAATCAGACGGGTGATCGAATTCGACCAGACCCGACATGCTCATATCCATGATTTGTTAGCAATGGTTGGAATAATGTCGATTATTATTCCAGATACATTCTCCTCCGTACTGATTAGAGAATTTTATAATTATCTCAAAGATCCGTGTTTCACGGAATTGAATGGTGGAGTCCGATCGAAAATTCAAGGACAGGCGGTAGAAATAACACACTATGACCTGAGAGATGAGTTTGGATTAATCGAACATGAAAACATTTTAGATGTAGTGGAGAACTATCGGAAAGATAGGGATTGGACATTATTGAATATGGTTTTGCATGGAAATTCCATCAAAATACTAACTCAATCAACGGCCACCCTTACGGAGGATGCACGACTAGTGCAATATATACTGAGGCATATTGTCCTACTGAAATCCGGAGATACACGGAAAATAACGGCTCAACTTAGTTATGTGACGTACATGATTTTGGAGCGAGAGCCGTTTGACATGGAGGATTTTGTCCTTTTGATAGTACACTATTCATTTAGATTGAAAAGTCCTACTTGGAAGAAATTGGACACACTACCACTTGGAGTCGTCATCCAACGGATTTTATATAAAAAATATACATGGATCGACCCCGATTTGTACTTCAGTGATTGTATCCCATCTATATATTCGACGAGTGGAATGTCTTCCATCGGCCGATCAACACGAGGAGGGTCATCAAGGAGGAGTGAACCGGTGTCCACTATCCGAAACTCGCCAATTCCTAGAGGTGGATCGTTGTGAGAAGGGTTGGACAACTTGTGAGAGTCATTCGAAGAACACAAGAGGGATGTGAAGAAAAACTTCTTGGGAATTCAGAAATTTTTTAAATTTCTGACAAAAAGTTTGAAGTTGAAGCCCACTCCAGCAGAGGTAGCAGAATGGGAAGATCAGGTCATGGAGCCGCCCCGTACATCGACTCGCCGAGCACGTCGGACGCGCAGCAGCTAGCACAGTTTGGCAGATGACCAAGGAGAGGCCAGTGCGGGTGACAGCAGAAATTTCTGAAGATTTAGGGATGGCTGGACATTTTGCCGCTATCACCCGTTGACAGTCACTGTCGCCGGCGACAGTGAATTTTCTTCAATTTCATGTAATTTATTTATGTTGTAATATTATGTGGGACTTAAATGTGATATTGTGCTTCTGTAATAACATAAGACTCAGAATGTGATGTTCTCATTTATGATTTATGTAAGTGTATTTTGGTTTAATGTTCATGTTGTTAGCAATTTAATTACTAATTTTATGTTGTTTTTTGGCTTGCGATGGTAATCTCTTAATTTGAAAGATCTAGAATTCCTAGTTCTAACCGTAATAAAGAAAAACGGGAATCTGTGGAAGTGGTTTTGTGAAAATATCCGCAATGCTGTGAATCAATTGTGCTTATTAAAATTGACGTTTGATCGTATTTTGTTTTATGTT